>VXBB01019673.1:1751-23179 GCA_013399915.1 Illadopsis cleaveri | reverse complement strand
TTATCAGCAAGCTATTCCTAATCCCTCCCTTGCAGAAAACCTCTAAAGGCAAATAACGAGCAAACTATGCAAAAGGACTTCAGTATCCACAAAAAATAATAAAAATAATAATAATAATAATAATAATAAAAGTTTAAAACCCACTTATGGAATGGTAAGGAGAGAAAACCATACATTTTCTACACTCAAGCTAAAAATGCTGAAGTTCTGTCCACACCACCATCAAATGTGGATATTTATGGTTATTACACACAGAAAACTGAGACAGTTGTAGCAGATTCTGGTCTGAGCAGCTGACCACAAGTACAGCAGCCAAAGGATGAGCACTGAGGTCTCAGCAGTGCTCAGCTGCAGGAACTGACCACTCTGGGGAGGGGGAAACTGGCACACAGCTGGTCCCCATCCTCAGCCTCCTCATCCCAGTGCTGACACTGTTCAGGGGAAACAGCGGCGCCTGTAAAGGTCTGAGTCCTTCCAAACCCAAACTCATCTCCACCTCCTTCAACATGGACACAATCAAAGCCCCTCCTATCAACCATACATGGGCTTTGGATTAGACCTTTTGTAGAGTAGGGGGAAAAAAAAAAAAAAAGAGCCTTTCTTGAGGATGATAAAGTCGAGACACTACAATATATTTTCCAGCTGATGCAGCAAACCTAAGAAGCCCTCCCTTGATCTCGGACTGTCATGATCAAAGCCATGATCCCATTCGGAGCCCTTCTGAAACTTTAGCTTCCAAATGTGCAAGTTATTTTTAAAATCTAAACCAGGCCAAGCCTCTTGTTTGGAGTTTTATGAGGAAAATGGGGTGTGCTCCTCCCCAACCTTCCCCCATCACGTCTGGAAGGGGCTGGTGGGCACATGGTGGAGGGCCAGAGCAGGGAGGGAGCCCTGTGTCTGGGGACACTTCAGTGGCACCTGGTGGCCACAATCTGCTTGCATGGGGGACACAGCTGAACCCCCCCCAAGGTGGCTGTGGTGTGGGGAATATTCCCCATCCTTGACTGGGACAGAGTTTTTTGGAGACCAAACATTATTTGCATCCCCATGCTCAGGATTTGTGCCTGCCTTTAGCATTCTCCATCACTGAGTGTGTTACTCTGGAGACAAAGAAAAGGAAATAGCTTGAGATACTTCCATTCTCCACAGAAATTAAATAAAACTAAGCACTATGATTTTCGTTTACCAGGTAGCAGGATCATCAAGTGCACAAATAACATCCAGTTCTGCACCAAGGGACAATCAGGGGAATAAGGTGTTCAAAGTCATTCTCCAGTCTCTTGGGCAGTTTTTCAGTTGGCTGAAAGGAAAGAAGAAATACCCAGTCCTGCGAAAAAACAGGAAAGCCAAAGGGGCAGCATCCTCTGCCTTAAGTGGGATGCTCAAGGAGAGGTGGTGGAAGACCAGCCAGCTCATCCCAGACCAGCTGGGGCTGTGTGATGAACACCAGAGCTCCTGGCATGCTGTGGCCTCTGCGGGAGAGGGACCCTGTGGTCAGTCCCAATCACCAAAGCTCAGTGTCCAGGCTGGAAAAACACAAAGGATGGATGGTCTGGAATGATGAGGAGCTTGGAGAGAACTTTGAAGGGCTTTTTGAAAGCAGGTGACCACCAAGCTTCCCCTCCCACATCCTAAGCTCGACTTTTAACGGGGATATTCTTGAAAAAGAGATGGGGACAGGAGGTGGCTCACCCTGCAGAAAGAAGAGAGCAACACAGAGCATTCACATGCTCCAAAACTATTTAAAAGCCAAATGAGGTTCCCTAGTGAGCACTTAATTTAACTAAGCAACTTCTAAAGAATCAGGCAGATGAGCCACACCATCTCCTTTCCTTCCCAGCATCCTCTCCACCACTCTGTCATCTCCCTTCCCCTCCCAGCAGCTCTGCTCCTCTTCCCCACCCCCCCCTCTGCCCAAACCAAGCAGGTCTGTGAAAGGCTGAGTGAAACAGGCAGGCACACACCAGTAGGATGGAGATTAGAGACCTGCCATCCTCTCCAGCACCCCTCACTGTGGCTGGAGGGACCATGGAGGCAGGAGCAATGGCTGTGCTGCACATCACACATTCCCAGTGCCTCAGGAGGCGTTGTCTGAACTGCCACCAGCTTTCCAGTTGGGCAAACATCAAGGAAAAAAATCAGGCTGACAGGCTTTCTTAGGAGTATTTCCATCAAACAGGACTTTTCCCACCTCCACACACACCGGAGCAGAAAGAGCAAACACAGTGCTGGTTGTGACAGCCACCACATCAGTCCCAGAGGGGACAGAGGGCTGAACAGCATCTCTCCAAACTGTTACTCTGGAGCTGGGACAGGATGTGGGGATCATGCCCAGCTTCAGCTCTGCCACAGCAGAGTCCAGCACATGCCCCATCATTGTGGCTCATCTTTACTCTTCCCAACAAACGCAGAGAGAAGATTCAACCTCAACCTTCACACAGGCAATTTTCCCTGAAGCCATCAAAGCCCTGCAGATCCCTTTGGTCCCACCTTGTCCCCTCCAGGCCTCTTCCCTTCCATGAGCTTCTCCCAGGGAAGGAGAACAAAGCCCAGCTGCACATCTCTATCCCCACAAAAGGCTAACACAAAGCTACCAACCTCAAAAATTTATGCTCCCTCTCACACAGGAAAGCAGAAAACTGATGGCAAAGGCTGCTTCTGGATTTAAAATATCTAAACCCATCAGGGAAGCAGCATGCACTCCAAACTCTCGCTCCCAGGGCTTGCACATTGGACATGATAAATGAGGCAGCAAAAGGCAGCTGATAAGCCAGCACCTCAGAACCTACCACAACAGCTCAGGAAGAGAAAGAAATCAAGGGGAAAAAAGCAAAATGTCCAGTCCCACACTGCCATCAGAACAGGGCCACTCATCTGCTCTTGGTGACAACCACTTAAGGGAAAACACCACGCAATTCACTCAGGCTCCAGGCACGAACAGGGCTGGGTTCAGCATCTCACTGCCCTCCCTGCGAGGCTTCCCAGCCATCCCACCCTCCTCTGCAGTGACTTCCTGGGTCTTTTTCATCTCCTGTGCTAGAGATGGGAAATGTGTGCTTTAACAGGCCCCCTTCCCAAACCAAACATATGGATACAGGCTGAAAAACAGCTCATTCCCAGTCCTGCCAAACTTACAGGGGTAACTTATTTCCAGACAGAGCTGTGATTTTTATAAGGGATACCACCGGGTTAAGGAGTCAAAGCTGTAACTGTATGAGCAAAAGCAAAAGCCTTTCATTCCTGTAAGGCCTTTTTTCTCCCCCCTGCTCCTGAAATGACAGGGAGCAACACAGCTCTTGCCAGTTTAGCGGGGTGAAGGCTTGGCTGAGAGCAGCCTCATTAAACTGGCTGGGTCGTTCAGCGCCAATCCAAACACTCAGTCCTCTGATCACCACATGATGGGCTGGGAACCACAGGCAACTCACAATTAAACCCGTGACAATCAGGAAAAATCCGTACAACCTCCCCGCCCCTACCCCAAGCAGAATCCACCAGCACCATCCCCACCCTCCCTGCTTCCATTTATTTATTTATTTGTTCACTTACGTAAGCCTCATGACAGATAACTTGGGAGGAAATGGGATGCTTTAATGATTGAGCGACACTCAGGCAGCCCTCTGGAAGATAAATACGCCCTTTGGTAACCCTGCAACAGCAACAGAAGGTACAAACAGACAGTAACTAATTATTCTGATTAAATCTTGGAAGACCTGAAATACCCGACTGCAGCAGAACAAAGCCAGCGTGAGCACGCAGGGGCTGCTCGTAAAAGAAAAATAAGTCACACCCATTTTTTTTTTTAAAAAGAATTCACCCAAACAAACCTTTAAGTGCTTCTGTGTTGTTTTTGTTTGTGTGTGTTGTTCCTTAAGGTCTAGGCAGCTGATAGGAAATCTCTGCCATACCCTGGAGGGATCCCGTTGCCTTCGGCTAAAATTAGACTTCAAGGGAAGCGGGTGAAGGCGGCATCTCCAACCCACCACGCACTCGAGGAGGGTTTTTCCTCCCTTCCCATCGAAACCAAACACAGAGAGGTTTTCGGATTAAAAGGAATTAAGGAAAACAAACAAGTAAGGTGCACCCCTAAGGAGAAAGGCAGGGACAGCAGGTCTACCCCGCTGCCAGGCTGGGAGGGATGTGAGCCAGGAATGAGGTGTGGGCAGGTGGGGATGCAGCTGAGTTCACTGGGACTGGGCAGGATGCAACGGGATGCTCAATGCAGCAGTGACAGGGGCTTGCAAAGCCCACCAGCAGCCCATCCACCATCGTGGATATGGAGTAAGGCACCTGCTTTATTGGTGCCCAAAACACCAGTGCCAGGAGCTTGTTACAGCCAATGTTGCAGACCAGGACAAGGGGATGTGCTCAGCAGACATTCCCATACTCTCCTTGCCTTGGAGGAAAACCATAATTCCCCTCCACTCCTTCCCTCTGCCCTCCCCCTACCACAGTAAATGCCAGTGGAGCTCAGGGGAATATTTAATCTCAAACCTCAGTAATCAATCAGTTCACCCTCATGCATGAGAAAGAGTCACAGCGGTAAGCACCAAATCCCATTTCCATCCAGCAGTACGACGGTTTAATTACGTACATAACACTTCCCTTTCCACATAAATCCTGAAGAGATCCAGGCAGCCCCCAGGTTGTGGGTGGGGAAAGACAGTGATGGGGAAGAACACGGGGAAGGGGTGGAAGAAAGGGAGGATAAACCATTACAGCAATTATTTAAAATGACAACTTTATATGGATGCTCCACTTTGCTGTTGGCACAGCCATTGTTTGACCTTGTGTTTGCTGCCCCAGAGGATGGGCAACAAGCCCAACATCCAACCCTGCCACCAGAAGCTGCATCTGTTTCATTCCAACACACCAGCAAGCATGTGGGAAAGAGGGCATGGAAAATGCAAGATGGGCACACACGGAAAGGCCTGCCCAGACTGTGATACAAATAACAGCAACAGAGCCTCTCCATTGGTGCTGCCAGGCTTATTCCAAAGCCTGCTCACTTCAAAGGGGTCTGAGCAGGTTTGGGATCACTCCCTGCCAACACCTGTTATTTCCAAGTGCAAGAATGGCTGGACCAGCAGGACCATCACACAGCTGCCAGTGCAACAGGTAGGCAGCTGGGAGCTACATCCCTCCTTCATCCAACCAGACCAGTCCCGAGGGGCACAGCTCACAAAGGGCCACGTTGAAATATATACATACTGTTTTTAAATAGAAACACATGCACAGACTTTTCCAATATATAGGAACAAAAGAGGGGACACCCTGCTGAAACCCCATGTGCAGCCCCACTGCTCTCACAGTGACGAAGGAAATGAGGAGCAGAGACCAGGCACAGACCTGCTTGCCACGGCGTGTTTTGGCTCTGGGAACGTTTCTGGGTCCTCCAGCTTGAGCTCTGACCTCCAAGAGATATAAAGTGATCTTGGAGCTGCTCTGGAGGAGAAGGGCATGGGTCCCTGGGGGCTCAGCCAGGCAGGTGAAACAGGATGGAGAGGTGCTCACAGGGACAGCTGCCCCAGTCCATGCCCCACCAGCTCAGAGGCCTTCAAAACACCCACTGTGCACAAGATCAAGTGAGGAATCCCAAACTCCCAGTGCAGAGCAGAAGGCAAAGGCCCCTCATCCATCCATGACCACAGTTTCATTCTCACCAGACCACAGTGGTCAGACAAAGCAAGGGAGACAAGCTCAGGACTGGGGGCTTTGGGGTTACCTTTGACTCCTCTATGTGTAGCAGAGCTGTGTTTCTGAGCCTTCTTTTTCCAGGCAGATTCAGTGGCAGGATCTGTAAACACACGTGCACTGCTTCCAAGGGGCTCATAAAAGCAGCTTTTGGAAGGGGACGTGGCACAGAACAACAGGAATTTTTCAATTCCTCTTGAGAGGAAGCATCACTCAGAGATGTGGAAGGAAAACCTACCTGTAACCCAGATTTCCTCACTGTGGTCTCCTTCAAAGGACAACGATCCCACCCCTCCCTTTTTTTTTTTGGCTTCAATTTCAAGATCTGTAACATCAGGAAATGCAGGGCACAACAGACTAAGCCCTTAAAACTCCACACACAGAGAAACTATTGCTCTTACACTCTGCCTGAACTCTTCAGCCACACCAGGAGGTGCACAATTAACAGGGATCAGGCACAATCAGATGCTGGCAGCATGTTCCCAGAGGATCCATCTGTATCCTCATCCTCTCCCAAAGAGAAGAACTTCACAGTGCAATTCAGGACAGAGACACTCGGTGCAGTATCTAGAGCAAATTAAACCTCCCAGGGACAGCAGCAAAGCATGGATTTATTGATTCATGGAAAACGTCCTTATAAATTACTTCATTCAGAGCAACGGGACAAGACAAAACGAGGACTCTCCTCGGCAGTGAGAGGTTGCACTGCAGCAGTTTCAGTTCCACATTCCAGCAGAAATCACTTTTTCAGAGCAGACATTTCTTACAGGGTTTCAGGGGGTTGGCAGAGGGCAACACAGAGGCCAGTGCAGATCCATGTCACATCTCACCTCTCTGCCCCACAGCACGCAGGGCCAATCAATGGATGATTTTTGGAAGCAAATAGGGAAAAACACTGCTTGACATCAGTATAACAGCTGCAGAAACTCCATCCACACCTGCTTGCTGGCTCACACAGGGCTGCAGCCACCAGGTGGGATGGGACACAGAGGCTGCTGCCCCCAACAGCTTCCCAAACACTGCTCCAGCCACCCCTCCAGGGTCTCCTCCCTGTAGGACCGTCTCCCTAGTGAGATATGGCAGAGATCCATTAGAATCTCTTTTCTGCATTGTCCTCCCCCAACCCTGTGAAGCTACATTAGAAGTGTTTGCTCTGAAAGTGATTTCTTCTGGAGTATGGGGCTCCCAAACACCACAGCTTGTTGATCTTATCCGCTTCTCTTGCTACTGATGGCTTAATGTGCTTTCATCAAGCTCAAATGCCCTTCAGGGCTACCTGTGGTCTGCATGCAGGATGCTGAGCCAAGGCTAAGACCACTTTCTGCAAGTGTTTGTTCCAGTGGCCAAATGCAGCTCAAATATAAATAAACATCCAGATGTCCCCGTGCCTTGCTCAGGATCACATGCACCTGTCTTTGGCTTCCAGGCATGGGCTGAAGAGCTGCTGGATGCCATTTTAGAGCTTCTTGATGAAAAGGCAAGAGGAGCATTCCCACTCCCCAGCACAAAACATTTCCCCAGCTTTTATGCACGTGCAGCACTCATCAGTCAAATCAGGGTCAGGTACTGCCCTTCCACCATGGGTTCAGCAGCAGCCCTGCTCCCAAACCGCCTCTTCTGCTAATCACAGCTCAAAATGCTATTCCACTGCTCCAAATCACTGCCTTGTCCTCATATTTACCTCCTAGCTTTGAAAATCAGCACCGGCCCAAGGCCCAGTTTAGAACACCACCAGCCAAGATGCTGAGTCTCCAGGATGGCACTCACCGAGGGTTTCTAGGAATGCCTCCTCCTCCTCCTCCTCCTCCTGTGAACTCCCCCGCTGGAAACATTCAAACTACAATTACCTCAGCAGCTTAATAAGGAGTACAGCATCTCTGGCAGCAGTCTGAGGCAGGGACTCCCAGCAGCAAGGAGTTCAAATTAACAGAGCACACAGGCACACACAGCTGTGTTTGTGGTCCCCAGTGATCCGCCCTGCCACGCTGCCTCGCCCCTTCCCCCAAACACACCCCTGTCCCTGGGCACTGATCAGTGTTTTGATAAACAAACGTGTCTCTTCACATCTATTCACTTCACCCACCACGGAGGGGTTGCCATTCCCAGTGCACTGGCTTTGCAGAATGAAATGCCCATGGCTTTCTCAGTCTCCGGTGTGATGTGGTCTCTTGCCTCCTTCCAGCCCCAGGGCACAGCTCCTGCATCCTCCTGGCTTAGGGACAGTGCAAGGGCAGGGAGGTGACACTCACCTTGCTGAGCTGGAAACTGGCCCCACAGTGGAGGGCTGCTTTGCTCCAGAGACACCAGGAAAGGAAGGACAAACTGCCCTGCCCCTGGAGAGCAATTCTCTGCTTCCCTGCACTAACAAACTCAGGCATTGCCACAGAAGATAAGGAGCTGCTCTTTTAAGGGTGAAGATGATTTCCCCTACTTTTATCTAAAATTTGGGGCAGGCACCAATCTCTTCTGTGTGGTGGCCTGTGATAGAACCTGAGGGAATGGGATGAAGTTCTGTCAGGTGAGGTTTAGGCTGAATATTAGGGAAAGGTTCTTCCACCAGAGGGTGGCTGGGCACTGGAACAGGCTCCCCAGGGCAGTGGGCACAGCACTAAACCTGACAGAGTTCAAGGAACATTTGGACAACACCCTCAGGCACAGGGTGGGATTCTTGGGATGTCCTGTGCATGGCTGGAGTTGGACTCAGTGATCCTTAAGGGTCCCTTCCAGCTCAGAACATTCCATGCTTCCAGGATAATTTACCTCCCCTCTCTAAGGCAAATCAGGGATAAAGCAGGTCAGTGGCTCATTATTTTAGGAACCATGGTGAGACATATAGATTTTTTTTTTAATTAAACTTAAACATTTACTTAAACACTTAAATCGGCTTAATTATCCCAATCCGGAAGTTTGCCGGTGTACTTTTTGTTTTGTTTCTTTTTAAATAACAGAAGTAATCATCCCAGGGAGGGCAAACATCCATTTCCCATGGAAGTCATCCAGGCTTTCCCAGCATGCTGGGACAGAGGAGCAGGACAGTGTGAAGGGCTGGCACAGAGGTGGATAAGAGGGTTAAACCCAGCTGCTCAGAGATAAGCTGGTTACACACCAGGGCAGCAAATGGGGGAATACAGCTTTGCCAGCCTCCAGCAAACACCTGCACAAGGCACTTGCATGGCTGACACCAGGTATTTAACTCAGAAATGGCCAATATTAGAGACCCTGAAGGCACATTTCACTAAAGCTCTCCTGATGAACTGCTTTCCTGGCTCCTCAGAAGCCAGCCACAGTGAGGGCTGTAAAAATTAAGTGACCACTGGCTTTGAGGCCAGCACGGCAGGGAAGAAGCAGCAGCACATTTTACCTGTTGTTGTGACTTTCTGGTCTTTCAAGGACCCTTGTAAGGCCAAACACAGAAGAGTCTGAGATGCTGCCACACTGGACAAACCTCAGGAGATAAAGCAACCAAAGGCCCACCCAGCAGCTCGGGCAGAGCACCCACACAGACAGAACAGGGTGCAAACAGGCACCCCCAACACACAGCTTGTGTGTTTTGTGCCTAATCCCAGGCACACACATTCCCAGGTGGCACTTTTGGACTAACACATTCAATTTTGCCACTGGCCTTTAACTCCCCTTTTGCCTCCCAAGACTAAAACTTCTTCCAGTTGCTGTTCAAGCTGACCAACAGCTTTTTTATTTTCCTTTGCATCCAGAAACACGGAACTGCTGCTTATCTGAGTTATGCAAAGATGGAGAGGGACCTTTTCTCTGCCCTGAATCCACCAGCCATGCCCAGGAAGGTGCAGCTCAGCCACTAAACTTTAAAACCTGTCAGACAACGGAAAACTTATGGCTATGCTGGAATTCCTCAAGCTTACAAAACCTACTGGAGCTGGAGACCTCCACAGAGATGCCCATCAAGCATCCCACAGTTTGGCCCTGGTCCAGATACAGGTAAGCAGGAGACAGTCTCAGCCATGGGATATCCCAATCCCACTCTGCTCCCAGCTCCATCCAGAGGCAGCCAGCTGCATCCCGTGCCAGCGTGTTTTCCATAATCAAAAAGGGAGTTAGCCTCCATAACCACAAAAGAAAGGGTATATTTAGCTCAACTGGGAGACAAAGGAGATCGTGTCCACCACAGATTAAATTAGCTGAGCCTGCTTCCACCAGGAGCAGTCTGCCATCCATGGCAGCTCCCACGGGTTTATTCCTAGCTCCACACTTCAGTGGTCCCCCATGGAGGAACAGACCTGCTCCACAAAAGCTCTGAAAAGCAAAGAGGTGGAAGAATGGGCCCAACAGGTTTCCAAAGCTTTGGGCAGGACACAGTCTCTTGCAAGGGTTTGTGTCACCTGTCTAGACCCTGGAGCCACGGCATGGGATGAGGTGCAGGAACCCATAAGGGGCAGCACCTCCTCCAGCCCACAGCGAGGAAGAGGATGGCAGAGAACAATGGGGGACCCTCTGAAACCACCCCAAAGCCCAGCTCCAGTGTGTCCCCTGCACCCCAGCACAGTACAGGAGGGCAAGGACATTTCCCTCACAGTCTTCAGGACCTTTCCTTCAGATGTGCCTCCCAGGAAAAGGCTCATTTCTCCTGCCTAATTTCCATGGATATCATTTCATCCCCCACCCCCTTTGCTGCAGTCTCACGCAACTCAAAGACACAGCCAAAGACGTGGTTATTTTTACATTTTCCTCCCAGGAGATGGTATCTCCACAGGGCACAGCTGCCATGCTTCATCAGATCACTGCACCAAACCGCCTCAGCCCCACGACAGCAGGATGGAGTCGGGGGGACACCCTGCCACCAGGTATTTTTCTCTCTCACAGGCATCAAAACATAGCAGCTTTTCAGTCAAGAGCATCCCTAAAAAGCAAAACAGCACCAGTCCTGGAGGTTGTTCCAGCACCTCTTGCCATAACTCCCATCCAAGCACTGAAACCACCACCCAGTCATCCCAGTTTTAGATTTTTCTGAGGCTTTTGCAGTTGTCATGGAACACTGGAAGGCACTTGCTTCATCCGGATCCAGATCTTTGTGGATTCAGGATTCCCAAGTGGACCCAAATTTCCCCAGCACAGAAAGTGACTGGGTTTGGCCATGCCATGATATCAAGGTCCACAACACGACCTCCTTGATGTGACACATGGGCTTCAGCACAGCATTCCATGTCTTTAGACCCACATGTCTTACTGGACACTTTTACACCGGGAGAAGAAAAAAAGAAGCAGCACTTCCACAAATAACCCAAGAGCTTTTGGAATTTAGGGACTGAGGAGATGGAGAGCAAAATTCTAGGCACGCAGGCAGAAGCTGGTTTGTGCACCCCTAGGAGAGGACCAAGTGGGGCAGAAGGGTGGTCTGCTGCATGTCACAGCAGACCACTGTAGCAGCTACACCCTGCAAGTTCACCCAGTGTTTTCTTTTCCCCCTTTCCTTGAGATCACTCTCACCACCATTTGTCCATAACAGCAAGGCCAGGTATGCAGGGAAGAAGGCATCACCTGTGCATGGCTTATCTGTAGCTACTTTACAAATAATAGTGATCATAATGAATGTTCACACCCTAGAAGAAACCCTAATGCCCTTCCCCCTCCTACACCACCCAAAGCAGAGCACAGATCCAGCTGCTCTGCAACCTTATCTTGATGCAGAAAGTGTCTGGGACAGAGATAGAAGGGTTCCCCGAAGGCACAGCTTATTAAAGGCATCTCTCCCTAATCGGTTCTCTTCAAAAACGCCGCACTGAAGCGCCCTTCCTGGACTGGTTTTCATCACAGCAGCAGCAAACACCCCCAGCCTGGCAAGGTCGTGTGTCCCCCTGGAAAGCCACAGGGTTTTTCCAGGCTAAAAAGCAACCTAAGACCAGATAGATTCGACCAGGCCAAGGCACTCTGGGGGATCTGCAGGTGAGAGTCACAAGGAGTTCCCCACACACCCTTGCTCTTGCCCCAGAGATGTCACAGGAACGGGGGCCAGCACAGTAATGAAGTCCACGGGACGTTCCCTCTTTATCCAGCAGCTTTTCCCTCCAACTCTGCTCCTGCTACCCTGCAGGGGATTGCACACTGGGAGTCAAACACTCCTAATCCCAGGTTTCAAGAAGCAGAGCTACAAAACAACCACACAAAGAGGCGGCAGTTCGCACGCATCCCGGGAACCTCCCCGCAGCCAACGCCTCTCTGTTTATCCAACACCAGATCTTCACTCGTTCAGCTATTTCCATCCCACCCTGCTATTAATGGATGCAGAAGGCTGTAGGGTGAGGCACTTCGACAAAAATCTCATTTAGAGATCAAGACAAGCTTAATTGGTTTCCAGCCAGACCTGCACAAAGATGGGTTACTCCACAAATACGGTTGTTAATCTGCCCATTATACTCCCTAAGCTCCCACCCACAAAGAAAGAGAAAATAAAGCAAAGATGCACAAAGAAATGCAGGATTTTGAGCATGTTACTTCCAGCGAGGAACACATTACGAGTGGTGAGTTCTGCTGCAAGAACAAGGGCTTTGCTTTTCTCTGAAGGAAAAGGATAACCAAGTGGTAAACAAAATAACAACAAAAAGACCTAACACAGATTAAATCTGCATTTTCCACAGGCAATCCCCAGACATTCTTGAAGAGCATTTCCAGCAGCTATTGTTTCTGTGGCCAGGCAGAATCAGGAGAAAAGCTTACATGGCCAAGGAGACATCACATCACAAGTGACAGAGTAGAAAGGATGGGGAAGCTCGTGATTAAAAAGCACAGGAGTGAAACCCTGGAGAGCTGAATTCACTTCCGAACTTGGCTGTAAAAAAAATTCGCGCATTTCCTGTGTGATCACATCCTAGATGATTTATTCAAAACCTGGTGTTGACAAGCCAAGGGAGGGGGAAGGAAGCAGGAGGAGGAAGGGGAAGACACAGTCCTGTGGGCTTTTAATAAGCTTGAGGTTAGACCAGCACTGGCAAGTTGTGAACATCCATCTGTGCTGGGCACTGCATGACCTGGAGCTGGTGCTGGGAAAGCAGAGAGGACCTCACAAGCTCAGATAAGAGTCTGCCCTGCTGCTCTGCCCAGGTGTGTGCCATGGGCTCACAACACCACCAGCAGCATCCCACAGGCTTCCATAATGCTGGACTGCCAACAGAAACACAGCCACGTGCAAAATGGAAAGGTTAGGGATGGTTTCCCCTCCTGCAGGATTCAGAAACAAGAACACAAAGCTGTCCCCCAAATGCAGCGTGTTATAAATGAGACACAGCCCAGCTCCAGAGCAGCTGCAGTGGCAGCACAGGTAGAGGCAGGTGATGAAAGGGTCATTTGGTTACAACCTTCTCCCCTTGTGCAGCAGCCCAGGACTCCCAGCTCCAGAGGAGAAGGCCTGTTTATTTTCCTGAAAACCAGCCAGCTCTTCTAGGCAGGAAGCACTGCACCCAAAGGAGAGCTGAGCTGCAGATCCTCCAGCAGGACAGAGCCAAAAACAAGGCCAGAGCCAGAAAGGACAGCACTCCTGTGCTTGGGACCTTTACAGCAGCATCCCTTGGGCTCCAGAGCACCTTTGCAGGCCCTTCTGCAGCAGGTGAGTTCAGAATAGTGCAGAGAGACAGAGAGGTGTTTTTCCCAGACCTTCAGCCACGATGGGTGCTCACAAATCCAAGGCTTGGTGCAAACATCAGCCCAGTCTCTGGCATTGGACAAGAGCTTCCAGGCATGGAGATAAGGGGTTGGTGCTGTTCCAAAATGCTGCTGTGGGAAACCCAGGGTGAACAGATTCAAACTTTTCCTTTCAGCAGCGAGAAAAGCTGTAATTAGCAGCACTGAGTCCAACCCAGGGGCTGGATAAGGACATTCCCGTGACATATCTGACAAGGCGACTGTTGGATTTGTTTTCCTTGGCTTTTTTTCCCCCCCTGGAAAAATTTTCACAAGTCTTTTTGCCCCCACTTCGTGTTGCCTGGAGTCAGTTTCCCAGAGTAAGGGCATACGTTTCAGAACACACTCTAACAGCCCATTATCACAGCTGGAGCTCGGGTCTTGCCATCCCCAGGGATGGGTCCCTCCTTAATTATCCCACACCCCGTGGCATACTGGGGATGCCAGACCCCCAAGTCTCAATTAGACTTTCAGCAAAATGAAAAACACAGTCCAAACCACAAGGCAAAGGTAAAATAAAAACGTGAACATGAGGCAACTGAGCTGCAGCTGCAAGACACATCATCACCACTGTCTCACACGTCTCTCACCTAGTTCAGCCTCATCCCCAGAGCAAAACCAACAAAGCTTCCTGTGATGCAACTACAAGCAATCCTTTGGAAATCAATTCAGAGAATTTCCAGGCTAAAGTCTCTCTTTACTCTCTTTTTCTCAGGATGAAAGTTGTCACGCTATAGAATGGCTTGAAAAGCCTGGATGCAAGGTAGGTCCCAGTGTGCCAGCTAAGGGAACAGCACAATTTAATGACTAGGTAACCCAAATCACAGCCTGTCACACATCACTGCAGTTTGAACAACAACTATGACCACCACTGCATCAATTAAGAACTGACAAATTTTGCTGAACCCAGTAAGTGGAAGAGCAGCATTTAATAAACAAGTAAATGGGGAAAAAACCATGAGCATAAAGGCTCAATTCCAGCCCCAAAAGCACACCGACTGTAGGGATTACAATATTTACCATGCTTCAAAAATTTTCTTCAACATCTTTTTGCTCCGTGTAATAGGCACAGATTTCTCATGACTCCAGAGCCACCAGCTATTTCACATGCAATCTGCCAGCAGCACTCTCCATGGGAAAATAGATGGAGCTCATAAATGGATCCAAGTGATCCCCAAAAAGGTTCCAGTCTCTTTGCAGGGTGTCTCCAAAATGCTGGGACACGGAGATGGCCACTGAGGTCTGAAAACCAATCTCCCAGACCCAGAGAGCTTTGGTAAGCAAATGGCTTGCGTAAAGTTTCTGTCAGAACACCCATTTGAAGAGCTGGCATTGTAAACAAGGTTGCTCCAGAGACACCTGGGATTAGCACTGTTCAAACAGTCCTTGGCATGACTTACCAGGAACAGATTTGCAAGTTCAGCTTTTCTCCTGCCTCACGCTCGCCCGGCACCACAAAACAACACCAGAGCTCTGACAGCCTTAACACTGCTGTCTCCTACATGGAGCTTGAGACACAGGGCAGGAGCCCTGCACTTGTCACAGGGCTTGATGGAAGAAGAAGAAAACCCAAGGAGGAAGCACCGTGCGGCTGTTTTTCCCCTGTGCTGCAGGATGAGATCCAACACCAGGCTGTCCATGAGCAAGCTGGGCCAGTGTCCCTCTGCAGAGGCACAGCAGCTGAAAGCCATGCAAGGGATATGCAAGGAGAGTGGTGCCAAGCCAGACAGGGCAGCTGAAAAACACCAGGCACCCTAAAGGCTTACCCTGATGTCAAGGCACAGAGCAGCCTCTCTTTCCCTGAGCTGGGCACACAAGCTAAGACACTCCTCGTGCCTCGGGGGCAGAGGGAAGGAAACCTCAGCCAGTGAAGCGTCCTTTGCATGCGATTCCTGTGGAAGCCAGGCACAACAAGGGTATCCACCTTCCCTGACACATCTCCCCCGCCCTCAGCTCTGGCAAGAAGGTGCTGTGGTTTCCAGGAGCAGCAGCAGCAGCATGGAACAACAGGAACACGAAGGATGACTGGAGTCACGGCAGGGAACGCTTTACACAAACAGGTTTACAGTCACTTCCATCCACACAAGCATCCTTGAAGGAAACAGCTGCACCGGCCCACAGCTGACACACTCTCCAGGATGGGACATGAGTTCACAGCTCCTCTCACCACCATTCATTAAGTTGATGCTGAGGCCAAGCAAAGAACAAAAACTCAGAAACTACCCCCCCACACACACATTCACGGCTAGGTAAAAGTCAGATGGGTGTGCAGCTCCAGAGAGCCACCTCAGAAAAGTCTGGACAAAAACGCTCAGGAGCAGCAGCAGGGCAGACCCACCACAGACTGAAATCTGTGTCCCACAATCATCTGAGCCAGAAAACATCCCCCTGCACTGACCCCATGGCCATGCCACAGCAAACAATTAATCTTGCTGGTTTGGGCTGGGGGAAATGGTCTCTGGACTGTTCCCCAATCCTCCTCCCTGCTGGAGCTGGGAGGAAAGCCTGCCAACAGAGTTTACCTGTAACAGGCACCAAGCTGCTAGAAAATCACCTGAGCAACATAAAACATCTTTCCACACCCCCCTGTAACACACACTGCACTCTCCTTCTCACACCTCAGACCTGAGTGGCTGCAGATCCCACCCCTGAACAATGCCCCTCTGCATCCCCTATTTTCATACTCCAGTGCTTTTTTTTTTATTTTAATGACAAGTGCTGTCCTCTCCTCCCAGCCCAAGTGGTGCAAAGCTGGCTCCCAGGTGCAGAGCACAGCCCCAGCGTACAGACAGTTGTGCTCCTGCCCAAAAACAGTGTGAGGACTTTCCTGCTTGGTGACAGTCTGCTCTCAAATGCTCGACCCTACAGCCTCTGAGGATGTCCTGCTCACTAGAAGGGGATGCAAGCTGATCCTCACTCCTGCAAAGAATTGGAGGGACCAACACCCTGCAGAGCCTTCCCCAAAAGGCTGCCAAGCTCAGTTTTGCATATTGGTACAGAGCCCAGCTGCTGGTGTTTCACACACCACCCCCCCGAGCCTGCCTCTGAATGGCACAATTTTGAATTGCTTCCTCTTGCCATACTGCCCCAGGGCAGGATCTGCCAGCAGCCCAGCCCATCGCCACGGGAAACTGGATGAAAGCCCCATGTGAAAGAGGAGCAGCAGCAAGCCAGGAACACCAGGAGATCCCACTGTGCTCTCCTCCGCTCTCCTAGGGATGGGCACAGGTCGGGTGGATTAATTGGGTCCTTCTCCTCTCTTCATCTCACCGATCTCTGGCTGTTGCCAAGTTGTTTTGAGCTTTGGCACGGCCTCTTTCCACCCAGGGCCTGCACAAAAGGGGATGAGGAGCCTCAGCGCGGAATTCCTGGCAACAGCCCAAACCCAGAGGTCGGTAACTGGGTCACTGGGTTCAGCTTCCGAAAACCATTCCTTCAGGAGGTGTGGTAAGAGCAGGCACAGCCGCCTTCACCACCGCAGACAGAGCCGGACACTCCTGCGAGCCTCCACCACACCCTCCACACCTTGATTGCATTACCCTGCCATAAAAGCACAGGGTGACACAGGGACAGAGCAGCCTGGACAGGGAGAGCCCCGACCTCCACGCAAGCTGCGTGCACAGGGGAGACATGATTCAGGTAAGCAGCACGTAGCTGAGAGCACATCGCTATGCACAGTGCTCAGCCCCAGGAATGCAGCAGGGAAACATGAAGCCACTTGTCTGGCACGGCAAATAACCCTTCAATCATCCGCCAGGCCCTGCCGGGGAGCTCTGGGTTGGGAAAGAGAGGATGTCTCCAGCCAGCAACACATCAGTTCTCACACCAACAGCACCACGACGAGCTGCTGCACTTCCTCCGTGTCTGTAAGTGAGCTCCAAATACAAAAAATAAAAATCCAAGTGACATGTGCGGCAGGAAGAGAAGAGGTTTGAAGAGCAACGAACATCAGCACCCATCAGCAACTGGCATGATGAGCTGGTGGGTAAGAACACGCCTGTCCAACACCACCCTTCCAGTGGGTCAATGTTTTGAACACAGTTTCTCAAGGCAACTCAGCCATGAGGAGCAGAACATCGAGAAACTTTCTGAGTCACGGTCACATTGACTCACCAGTGAGTGTCTCTAGGCTGGGCCACCCCATCCAGTTTGGCTGACTCAGGAAGGGACCATGAGCAACCTCCTCACCCAGGTGCTCCAGGCAGCACAAACCTCCTCCATTTAATGTATTTACAATAAACTGCCCCCAAAAGGCTGGGGGTGAACACAGGAGGGAGCACGAACAGGATGGGGTAAACAGAGACTCGTGTGAGGGCATAGAGGTTGCTCCAGACCTGGGCACAGCATGGGCCAGATGCCCTTGAGAATGACCCCACCCAACCCCACCATGAGGAAAACACAGGCCAGATGTTCAGACAACTTCAGGCGTTAATTTGGTTAATTTGCTATAATTCAGGTGGCTGGTGTTCAGGCCACACCAATCACGAAACAAAGCGCTGTCAGCCCAGATCCTGAAACTCTTCAGTCAACTAACCACGTCCTCATGGTGTGCCAAGGCCGCTTCTCTCATTTCCATCTCCTTTGGTTTTCTCCTCAGTGGCCACAAAGATCTGAAAGCTTTATGACTCACTGAGCTGAGATTTTCTGTGCTACCCCAGAACTCCTGGTTCCTCAGTGTATTCCAGAATGTTATGACATGCCACAAGGACAGAAGATACCAAGTGCAAATGGTCTCCTGATAGGGCAGGAGGGTAAGTAGGCACCAGCAAAGCTTTTCTCCCAATTAAGGAAGAAAGGAAAGAAGAATCAAAGGCAAACAGCAAATTACAAGACATATCTGGCAAGGGGCTGTGGAGCCTCTAATTTTTGCATTAAATAGAAAGTTGGAAATCATAGAATCACAGAATGGTTTGGGTTGGAATAGACCTTAAAGACCATCGAGTTCCAACCCCCTTCTTCCAGTTTAAGTTGCGCAAAGAGTATGTCATGAAGGGTGAGGGAACTAATGCAATACTCAGAAGAGCTTCTGCTGGAATATTTAATGACTTTCCAACCCTTAACTAGCTGTTTCTCTCATCCCCTAGTATGAAAAGCACACAGAGCGAGTAAATCTATGTGACCAAGCATCTAAATTAACCAACACACAAGTCAGGATCAGGCATTCAGTATTCCTGCCCCAATTTACAGCCCTTTGCTCAGAACAGCTCCTTTTTTTTCAGCATGGCACTGACATCTGTTGTGTTGCATGAGTGAAAAGTACATATATGATTATCTTAAAAGAGAGGGGGGAAAAAATCAATGTGGACATGATTTGAATTTTATGGCATTCGGCTGCCACGACCTGCAAATAAACAGCTGTCCCAGCAGGTCCATGCAAGCTTAACAGCACAGCAGTGAAACACAAGGTTTTTCTTCCCCTTTAAAAGGGTTTTACTTATATAAAAAAAGTATATTTTTATAAGAAAATAAATTGCAGGTTGAAGAATCATAGTTAGGTCACACTCAATTCCAGCAGAACAAGCACATCCTGCTTCACATGGCCTCACCAGTCACTCCACAGCAGTGGCAGCTTTCCGAAGCCAAGTTAAGATATTTAATTACCAGCATCAAGTCAGAAACCAAAGCGTCCAACAAAATCCTCATTTGTGAGCGAAGCCTGCAGAAATGTCGTTGAGCAGGCTTTGGCAATCTCCAAAGCTGACAGCTGGATGCCCTGGCTTATCGACTGCTAGAGCACACGCGGAAAAAAGCTCTGAATAGTTGCAGTGCCGAGCAAGCCTTCAAGGCAGCCCCGCCAGCCTCTTAAAAAGGCTCACAGAAATAGGCAGGCTTCATTTATTAATACTTCAGAGATAAAAGTGGCCGTGTAGGACCGGCTCAGTGGGTGTCTGTGCAGGAGAAGGATGGGCAGAAGACCACCAGCCCTGGGTGGTGCATCTGTCAGGATCCCCATGCAGCCAGCTCAGGTTATAAAGGCACCAGGTACGTTTGCAACCTGGGCATGTGGTGGGCTGTTCCAAGTGCATCAGCCAAAGGCCTTTCGGGATGGACTCAGCAGGGATGGTCAGTGCATGGAAACTTCAAAGCAGGAAGATGGAGCGAGAGGAGCCATGCTCCTGGCTGGCTGACAAACAGAATTTGTGGGAAGCCCAGCTGCCCAACAGCTCCATGTCCCCACTGCCATGGGTTCCTCAGCTGTGACATGACAGCGCAGGAAAAAAGAGGAGGAAGGGACCAAAACAAAGCACAGAAGCAAAGGGAGATAAACACGATCCAGTTAGACCGGCTGTCCCCAGGTCTTGCCTGTCCTCACTGGAGGAGCCAGCCCGCCACGGCTGTCCCTTTCCTGCTCCCTCCTGCACCCCTGCCACAAACAAAGGGTCAGATAAGGAGCCAGCTCAGGTCAAGACCGGTTTGACTCTATTTCAAGCCCAGGGGAGCGGATTCAGCACCAATTTTACACCTCACCCATCCTGTTTGCCTCCCCGGGGCAGAGGCCAGTACACGTAGCAGGGTGCACGCCTGGCTGGCTGGACCCAAAATTCTCAGGGCCATGTCAGGGCATCACGGGGAGAGCCACACACCAGCTGAGCACCGGCCAGGAAGCGTCACTGCTTCCTCCTGTCCTGCTGTCACACAGTGTTGGGCGGTCAGAGATCGTGGACTTTGGCTTTTGCTTCCTGCTCCTGACAGATCAGGGGCAGGTCCCGGCATATGGCCATGGGGAGAGCAGGGCGAGTCACTCATTAATCGAGGAACAGCAAGGTGGAAGTCTGACCCGCGGGCTCTGGGGGGAAACGCACGCCAAAACAAACTCCAGCGCTGGTGGAAAAAGGTCCAGATGCTGCAGGACCCATCTACTCCTAAAGGGACTCAAAGAGGGGCAGGCAGGGAATGCAGATAGCTTTGGAATAGGTTGTTTTTGGCAAGGGAGGATAACAAGGTTGCACCGCGGTTCACCACTGAGGCATTAATACACACCAGCACCTGATTTTGTACGCAGTATCAGAATCAACCTCTAGAGAGGGGAAAAAAAGGAAACCTCTGGCTTCTCCCTCTCCGCGCTGCCGGGAGAAGCAGGCTGGCTGTGGCTGACAATGCCGGGCATCTGCAGTGCTCAGGCCTGGTCAAAACCACCGGGCAGCCTGTGCCATGGGCTGCCCTCTCCCCAGCACCTGGAAAAGGGGACTTGGCTGCACCCCATGATTTTCCACGGGGAGCCCCTCGCCCCCAGTTTGGCAGCACAGCCCTGTCGGTTCACGTGGCTTTTGTCAGGAGGCACATTATCATCCGTCTTTGCCTTAAATTAACCTTGATCACTTAAAGATGCAGAGAGACTGTTCCACACCAGCACCAATGCAAGAGGCAGCGTGGTGTGAAAGCCATAAGCGTTGCAGACCCCAGGGAGGAAACCCCACTGCTCACACTGAAGATTTCATGCCAAGCAAAAGAGCAGGATCTCACCACAGCCATCACACCCCAATGGCAGGGGGTGCCAACCCTCAAGGCTCCACACAGCAAGGGCATTGTCCCTCCTCCAGGCAGACCCCTGACCGGAATCCTCCCTCCCAGGATTTTCGGGCGGGTGCAGCCAGTAACAGACCCGACTTCCCCACCTGGTACCTGAGCCACACACCTGCTTGTAGCCAAGTCATAGCCCAACACCGGCACATGCCAAAATCCTACTCCCACATCAAAGCATCGGCTGGACCAGAGCACGCCTGCAGCAAAATGTGTGACACCAGCACCAGAGGCTTAGCACATACAGACGATGGGGCAGCCCCAAACTGCTGTGCCTATGGGGAGGCACTCAGGAGGCTGAGACCCCCCCCAAAGCCCGCGGGAGCCTCATCAGGGGGGTCACATCGGTGGTGTGGGAGTCGCCGCAGGGGGGGGAGCCGCCGTGCCAGCCGGCGCCGGGGCTGCAGCAGCCTCCGGAGGCGTTGCCATGGAGAAGGCAGCGCAGCAGCAGCATCCCGCATCCCACGCCCCCGCGTGGGCGCCCCCTGCCCGGCGCCCACGGGGCTGGGCACCGCCCGAGACACGCCGGGGCCGGGGGACACGCCGGGGCCGGGGGACACGCCATGCTC
>VXBB01019664.1:53885-83476 GCA_013399915.1 Illadopsis cleaveri | reverse complement strand
TCCGGTCCGGCTCGGGGCCGGAGGAGCCCCCGCGGGGAGCCGTCCCTGCGCCGACACCCCCGGCCGCGCCCGCCCCGCTCGCTCCGCGGCGAGGGCTCCGAGAGGTACGGGGGAGGCAGCGCGGGGGGAGCGGGGTGGGAGCGGGACCGCGGGGTCCCCGCACAGGTCCCGCAGCTCCATCCCCAGGCGGGGCGGGGATGCATGCCCGGCCCCTGTCCCCGCGGCTGGCACTGGCACAGGCACCGGCCATGAGGCAGTCGGCCGTGGGAGCTGTGGGGAAGTGCGGCAGGGCGGCTGCAGAGGGAACATTTCGCAAAATGCCTGCGAGAGCTGCTCTTCTCTTGGGTGTGATGGGAGAGAAATGCCTGTAAGAGTTCCTGGCCACGGCCTTTTAGAAGTTTTCTGTTCACTCACATTGGTGTGATCACGGACCAAAATTACGGAATGGTTTGGGTTGAAAAGACCCTGAAGCCCATCCGGTCCCACCCACTGCCATGCCTAGGGACACCTTCTACTATCTCAGGTTGCCCCAAGCCCCGTCCAAACCTGGCCTGGAACACCCTGGTTTTGTTGGGGCTGTGTGACCCCTGCCCAGAGCTTGTCCACCTTGTGCCTTCCCTTTGGGGAAAATCTCTTCGGCTGCCTGAACTGCTGTGAGTGTGGAATTTCCCATGTGGATGATGGGGATGCAGGCTCCTGATTAAAGCTCCAGCCCCAGGGGAGGAGCAGTGGTGTGGGTAGGACCTATAGCTGCTACTGCCGTCTGCCAGTGGATGTTCCTGGCAGAAGATGCTGTTCTGTCCCTCAGTAGGGTATGATGCACGTGAAGCTGTTGATGCATGGGATCAGCTGCTTTGTGGTTACCAAGAGTTGCTCAGCCTGCTAAGGATCCCAAACAGAAAGCATGAATCTAAAACTGATGTGCTTATTTTATTTTCTTTGCATTAGTGAGAGGTTTTCAATATGTGGCGTAGAGATAAATGCTCTTCTAGCACTGTTGTCTCTCCAAATCTTCACGTTGGCCCTGTCCACCTTTCTGCACTCTCCTGTTACCCTGTGGCAGGGATCCATAACAAAAGAGAAATGCAAATATTGTTTTATGCTTGAATCACATAAATTAATTTCTTCCTGCATGGCCAGCCAATCTGCACTGGAAAAACACCAGTTTGATTCTTGGCACCAAGTGCTGTTTATGACTTGTTTTTCTTAAAAAATTAGAAAAAAAGCCAAAAAAAAAAAAAAAAAAGAAAAAAAAGGAGAAAAGTTATCCAATGCCACTGTGTCACTAGGGTTGCATGCTTGATTTCATCTTAACTTGAATATGTTCCATTGAACATTGGTATCATGAGTATAATTTTCATGGCACGTTGAATAGGTTACTGTGGTGGTGTGGTTTTTGGATTTTTCTTTTGCCAGTTGGCCTAAACCAGCTAGAATGGGAAATACTTCAGGTGTTGCCATAGTTTTGCCCTCCAGTTTATAAATTTTCATCCTACAAAGGGGAAAAATCACCAGCATGGGGTGAGCACTGAGTATTTCCCTCAGAGGTGTTCCTGCAAAGCCACTGAGGAAACTCGAGTGACACTTTGGATAACCTCAGTTCTTCCTGACAATGCCAAGGGCTGAACCCAATGCAATGCAGAAATGCCCTTGTGGGTGCACGTTGCTGCAGGAATAATGGGAATGGCTCTGTTGGAGTGTTTGAATTGATGTGCAATAGATACTCAGGGATGTGGCAACCTCGGTGACTTCCACGTAGGTTGGAACAGGGCAGCGTTGGCAGTGGAACAGGAGACTTGGGAATTGTGAATTCACATCACATGAAGTCAATTGAATGACTTGGGATGGAAAGTACATCATAGCAGCAAGTAGCATCCAGAGAAGGAGGTGTCTCCCTCTTGTACCCAGAAGTTCAAGTATATGAAAAATGACTACAAAATATGAGAAAGTACTTAGTTTTCCATGGAATATTTGTGGCTCAAGAGGTACAAGCTCAGAGTGTGGTGAATGTGGAGTTGAAATTAAATTCCAATTTACTTTTTGCCTGACACACAACACTGCTGTGGAGCAGTCTCCCTATCCTTCAGGGATATCCTTTGTACCTGAGGAAGGGGAGTGGCCTTGAGGAAGCAAAACTGAATTCTTAACTAATTGTTTAGTCGGCACTGATAGGCAAGTATGTGTCAAAACTATTGGTGCCTTACAATCTGGACATGATTTAAGCAATAAAAGCAGATCCTTCCCTACAGCTCTGGTTCAGCTAGGAATTCAGCTTCCAGTTAAAGCCTGGGGCTACTCACTAGGCACCCTTTTAAAGTGAGTTTGCAGCTGGTCTGACTTTATTTCATTTGTCTCTTTCTAAACAGAAGCTCCACATAATTTGTGGAAGAATTTGTCTTTGATGTGATGGGCAGGGGCAGCAGGATCTTGCTGTGAGGTGATGAACTCTTGTTTGAGTTTGCTGTGGCACTGTGATATAACTGTCTTTCTCAGTAGTCTGAAAAACAAATCCCAGAACCTGCCTTGGTAATGGAAATTACCTCATCACTGCCCTAGGTTAAAAAAACGTGATGTAGTAACAGAATACTTTCAAAAGAATTCTTCCTTTTTTTAAAAAGAGGAAAAAAAGCAGCCCCTCACCACCTTGGTATTCAGACTTTCCTGAGGGTTTTCATTCACTATTTACCTCAGAGAGATGACCCAAATTTCCTGAATGTACCAATTTCCAGTAGCCTGTGTGTCAACGTCTGGAGCAGAGTTACTCAGCCCATGAGGCAGGGATGGGAGGTGGGCTCTAGGACAGGGGAAAGTGATCCCCAAAGCAGGACCAAACTAAGCACCAAAAGCTTCCAATAATTTCTATTATTTTTTCAACAGATTATGGGGAAAGCAAAAGGAACCAGTGAACATTTAAACGTTACTCTAATTTTTTAAAATGAAAAATACTGTGGTGATACTGCAAGTGAGAATTCATGGACTTTTTTTAGAAATATTGATTAGTTCTCCAGCTTGAATTGTGGAGGTGTCCAAGGCCAGGTTGGATGGGGCTTGGAGCAGCCTGGGCTGGTGGTGGAAGGTGTTCCTGCCCATGGCAGGGGTGGAACTGGATGGGATTTAAGGTCCCTTCCACCCCAGATCACTCTGGGCATCTGTGGTATTATATAGAATGACACAGTTCCTGTAAAAAATAAGCCCACAGTGTTGGTGAGGGGAAAATACCAGCCATATATTGACAGATGTACAGATTTGATTCATTTCCTCACGGGCTCATTATGGGCTGCCAGCAGTGGTGCTTCCTCAGCCTGTGCTGGTCCTGTCTCAGCTGGGAGCTGTGCCAGGGGACACAGACACTGCAGCTTTTCTCCCAGAATGTTTTTCTTTTCTCAGAGAGTGGGTTGTGGGGATGACACTTCCATCTCCTCATGCTTTTGCTGCATGCTGGTAATTCCAAAACTCTCAGCACATGTAGACAAGGATGTTTTTGGCATCTGGACTGACAGCCAGAGTAGGAGTCAGTGTGGGAGTGTCCTACACTCTTTAAGTGATCCCTGGAGGAAGAACAGGTGCTTCCATGATAAAGCCCATGTGGTTCCAGACAGATATCCCTCAGAGCACAGAGATGATGTGCTGGGAGTGCCCTTTGCTCTGTGCAAGGGGCAGAGTCTCTGGGGCTGCTATCAGAGCTGGAGTGAGTGGTGCCTGTGGTGTCTCTGAGCCCTGGGCTGCTGTCCAGGCTGCACAGCTCTGCTGGCAAGCCCTCTTTAATTGTGAAGTTTAATCTCCTCCCAGATGAATGGTAGCACTGGTAACTTGGAGAGAAGGATACAGACCTGCTTTTTCTCCTGATGACATCATTACTTCACCTTAGGATGCTGAAAGTGTATTTTTAAAAATACAGCTAAGCCTGCAAACAAAAATCTGTCTGCCATCTTTCCAGCTTCCCTAAATATGCAAGTTCAGGAAGGAGACACAAAATATAGGATCAGAGGCTTCCACATACACAAGTTCTGAACTATTTGAGATGTATCAGTCACATCTGTGTTATTTTGTGGTTACCTGATAGTAAAGCTGTTGAACTGACTCATCTTTGATATTCATCTGGTATTTTCCTTAGAATGATTTCAGCATAAATCAGTAAGACTTTAATTCCTTTTCCTACTGGTCTTATCAGTGCTCATATCCTTTGCTAAGGAATGTGCACTTCTGTAATAAATTATCCTTTCATATTTACTGGGATTATAAAGGTCCTTATTTATGCACACTTACCTTATAATAAGATCTGAACAAATGTGTATTTCTTGCAGTAAGTGGCAGAGCCAGCCCCCAAGGGATTGCATTTTATTAAACATGCATGAAGGGCAGGATTGATAAGTGGAATGTTGGGGTAGATGGAGCTGGTGGAGTAAGAATTGGATGCACGTGTCCAGGCTCTCTCATCCCATCTGCTCCATGGCCTTGGCCAGACCATTAAATAGAAAGATTTGGCCTTACAGGTTTGGGGTGAAGTTACTTTTGATTTGGTGGTGCTCCCTTTCCCCCCCTTGCCCCCTTACCATGTCTGTTTCTCAAGGGTAGAGGTTATAAATAGGGTTTAATTACTAAAACTGTGCTTCTCATGCATTTAACTCACTGCACTGTCAAGTGGATGCTAAATATAAATGCCCCCATGCAGAGGTTTCCTTCTGTCCCATCTCAGGGAAAGCAAACAGCACCTGTGGATGATTGCACTGAACAGGGAGCAGCCCTGGCTGTGGCACACACCATCACTTTGCATGCTCCATCCCAAAAACTGTGCCTTTGAACCTCACATGCAAAACTGGAGCTCTATGCAAAGCCAGCAGCTGCTGCCTGATCTGCCAGTCCTGGAAAAAAACAACATAAAACTAGATTTTGGGGAGAAGGTGGTTGTAGACCTGTGCAATGTGACTAAATAGAAACTTTCTGGTTGATCCTCTTGTGTTCTGTTTTTCAAAACTAGCCTATAATGGAAAATTTTAAAAGACTTTTGAGGCACATCTGTTCTTTAATTTGATCAATATGGGTGTGTGATTAAGTGAAGGTTGCAATAGTGGCCATCTCTTGTACTAGACAATTTCTATAAAATACAGAACTAACTATTCATGTGCTGCTGTTCTGTTTGAGTCCTTTTCCTCCCTAATCCAAGCAGAATGGATAATGAGTTTCTAACCACAGCACTGAGTGTAACACCCCTTTATCTCCTGATAAAGGCAGGACTCTGTAATTTTCACAAACCTGGTGGTTTTGGACTGTTGTATAGTGAAGAAAAAGGAGTTTTCCCTGTGTAACCAAAGCCCTACAGTCGTGACCTATGGACAGTGCTGGTGAAAAACCTGACACAAATGGGAACAGGAGCTTGTACAATGTCTTAAGAGGAGGATGCTGGGAAGCAGGTCCTGGCTCTCCTTAAATCCAGAGTATTTTTATGGGTGTATGTGTTTGTTTCACTGATGATACTCTCAGATTCTCTGCTTTTTTCCCAGGCACTGTAAAGTTCCCGTAGGGAGCTGCTGTGAAGCCTGTACTGATGGTAATGAGAACCACCTCTTTGGTAATGGCAAAGCCTGCCAACATGTTGCATTTCTCTGGCATTTTCCACTTGGAATTGCACATGTCCACACAGGCTTTCTTAGTGAGTGACTGCATTCAGCTTCCAAGTGTTACTTTGCTTTTTATACTTAAGTTCCTTTTTCCAAGAACCCCAAATTCATTAATTCAGTGTGCTATTCAGTGAGCTCTTCAACTCCCCTGTGGCCTGTAGAATGCAGGTTACATTTTTATAAGGGTATTTCTGATACAGAGAAAATTATATTGGATATTAGGAAGAAATCCTTCCCTGTGAGGATGGGAAGGCTGTGGCACAGGGTGTCCAGGGAAGCTGTGGCTGCCCCTGGATTCCTGGAAGTGTCCAAGGCCAGGCTGGACAGGGCCACCTGGGCTAGTGGAAGGTGTCCCTGCCCATGGCACTGGATGGCACTGATTGGGCTTTAAGATCACTTCAAACCTTCTATGATCCTGTGAAATTAAACAGCTTCTTCTAGGCATTAAGTCAGATCTGAGTCAAAATCACCATCTGAAAGGAATGGTGTGGGCAGGGCCCGGCTGTTCTTCCCCAGCTGAGAGTGACCTTTCCTGGCCACTTAGTGGCTATTTTCACTTAAGTGGCTGTTTTCATTTAAATTTTGAGTATAGATGGGGTTAAACTCTCCCCCAAAGAGTTTTATTTAAACTGATCTAGTTCTCTTCTGACAACTTGGTGCTTTGACAAATTGACATTTTCTTTATAAAAAGTCTTCTTGAAAAGTGCTCGAGCACCTGCACTATGTAATCTCTGCCCTGTAACGTGTCAGTCATTTCCCTTTCACCACAGAGCCAACTCATCCATGCTGAGAGAGAGAGTTTGAGTTGGCAGGGGATGTAGTAAGCCCTTGGTGTCTTAAGAAATAGTTAAATTAGAAGCTTAGGTAGTTTGGTAAGAGACTAGTCATAGTTCATTTAAGTTTCCTGAACCAATCCTCTGTGCCTCAGAGAGGAGCATGAAAGTCCCCCTTGTGTCCCGGATTTTGCAAAGCTCTTTTAACAAGGGGATATGTAAATTTGGGGTTTCTCCCTCTCTTTGACTGTTGTCATTTTACTTTTGAAGTCATTGTTTGTGGCTCCTTAGTGACTGAGAGTTACTGTATCCGCTCCTGAAGGCCATGTTTAAGTTGCTGTGTTTTTATGGGTTTTGTTACTTCTGTGGGTTTTTTCTGCTTTGTGTAACCACTGATGGAATTAAACCTCCTGATACTGGTAGAATCACGCTACAGTAAAGAGATTTTTTTTTTCTTATGATGGAGAAAACATTCCAAGAATTGTATAAAGGTGTTACTTCCAGTTTTAATCCATCTCCAGAGCCTTAGTTGGGAATGTTGGTCATTTGTTTATAGTGGCTTCAGTCCTCCCCTTCATCCTCTCAGGGCTTGACTGTGTGTCTGTGTGGGTAACAGTTATCTAAAAATGAAGTGGCACCTGATTCAAAGCTTTCTTCCTAAATCAGCAGGGGTGGCACTGTAGCTCATGCCACAGCTGGGTGTTTTCACTGTTGGCACTCTGAATCCATCTGAAATGGTGGGGCAGAAAACTGAAGCCCTTGGGACAAAACAGGAGCAGAGCCTTGTTGGCAGGGTAGGGCTGGCAGGGCTGCCCAGGGAACAGAGAACTTGGGGAAGTTGTGAGAGCCACGGCACAGGAAGAGGAAGAAGCTCAGGCAGGGGCAGTGAGGTGCCTGTCCCAGTGTGGTCTTTGAGCAGGAAGGTGCCACTGCTCACCCTCTCCAATAGGACAAGAGAGTGGAGGAGAGCCCAGCCAAGTCTTGTGGACAACATCAAACCCCCTGTGCAAACGCTTTGCCAAGATGAGATTGCCTTCAAACACGAGCTGGCAGCTCAGGAGCTGCTTGCTCCTGAGAGGCTGTGGCTGCCTCATCCCTGGAAGTGCCCAAGAGCAGCATGGATGGGGCTTGGAGCAGCCTGGGATAGTGAGTGGCATCCCTGTGGATGGAATGAGATGGCCTTTAAGGCCCATTCCAACCCCCACCAGTCTGGGATTCTGTGTAACAGCTCAGATCCAGGGCTGAAGGTCTGCTTGGCCAGGCTTGGCTGTGTGGAGCCAGGTGGGGTTTGCTCCAGGTCTGGCTTTGTTCAGCAGCCAAGGGTTGGATACAAGACAAAGATCACTGCTATGGAAGTACTTAATTTCTCCTCTCAAAACCATAATATATGTGTCGGCATGTCTATGTTTGTGTCTGTGTGTAAAACATATATTTATGTTACTTACTCAGACTCCAGCTTGTCAATAGCCATGAAATATTCCATGTAAATTTTACTCTCAGCATTTAAAGAGGCAGAAAAATGTTAGCGTCAGAAGTTTGTTCATAACTACTTTTACTAGAAAGTCCAGACAGATTTCCTTGAGTCACTCCAACTTTGTCATGCTTTAAGTGCTGTGACCAGAGACCAAAGGAAATGCAGCACAATTGTCCCCTTGGCAAGACAGTGACCAGAGCCCGTGTTTGGAGTGAGGAGCCCAAAACCAGAACGCTGAGTCACATTGTGCAGACATGACGATGGGAGATGACAAAACACACCTTGTGTGTGCAGCCCTTCCTCCAGCCTGGCAGTGCCAGCAGCCTGGCTGGGGCTACAGCCTGTGCCAAAATGCCAGAAAATCCCCCAAACTGATACCAATTGAACTGAAAAAAATGAAGAATATATTGAAAGGAAATAGTGACCTTACATTCAGCTAAATATGTTTTACATGCATTACCTGACCAGAGGCTAACTGTTAAATTTTGCCACCTTGTTCCATTTTTAGCTGTTTTTGTTGGGTTTTTGTGTGAAACCGCTGTATAACTACAGTGCAGGAGGACTGCCAGCTGCAGTTGAAGCCTGAGTGCATCAGGCACCTTTGCATTTTGGATTCTTGCCCCAAAACCCCATAAATACTTAAATGCAAGCTTATTCTAATGTTTTCCCTAGAGTTTTTGTTTTTAAACCTTTCCTACTTTACAGCAGGGAAACAAAAGAAGGGGAATGAAGGCGTGGATAAGTTAAAGACAGGTAAAAAACAAACCCTCATGATTTTAATAGAATCTTTAAAAGGCATTGGCCCAGAAATACTTAGAAGTTGGCTGAGCTCGGTGCTGTCCCCAGGGGACAGGGATGGATTTGGAATGAGATTTTCAGAGGTGATTCCAGAGCTCTGAATCAGGCAGCAACAGTTCTTTCCATGGTACCAGTGAGGCTTCTGGAAGGGGGATCCTGAGGTTTTGGCAGGCAGCAGCTCTTGGCCACAGCTCAGCAGAGCAGTGGAAAGTTTTGCCAACGTTCCAGGTAAGAAAGAAATGCAAGGGAGGTTTTTTCCTTCCTTTCTCCCCTTCACATGAGCTTTAAAGGAATATAGTCAACAAAAAGCTCTGCTCAGTCAGGTGTTGCAGTTAAGATGTCTATCATTTAATTTTAGGAGTTCTTGCATAAGTGTTTGCATTCCTGGCAAGACTTTGGAAGCTGCCACTGGCAGTGAGTTTTTCCATTTCAGAGAGCCTGGCTCTGGGTACCTGGGGCACTCAGTATCTCGAAATTCAAAAGTGAGCCTTAATCTGGACTTCCAATACCCTTAAACAAATAACTGTCAAACATCCCTGGAAGTGTCCAAGGCCAGGCTGGACAGGGCTTGGAGTAATCTGGGATAGTGGAAGGTGTCCCTGCCCATGGCAGGGGGTGGCACTGGATGGGTTCCAACCCACATCATTCCAGGATTCTATGATGGAAAGTTTATTTGTGGAATAACTAGTTTCCAAATTCCTATTGTGTAGAAATGTTGGGCATTTTTCTGTCTGCTTTTCCTAATTTTACTATGCTCATAGTAAACTACCTGCAGAGATGATCTTGAAATGACACAAATAATAGGTGTACTTGAGTAGTGCATTCTAGTAGTTTTAGGTCTATATCCTAATTCTTTTTCATGGAACTTCCATCAGATTTTTCACATTCCTCTTTGTTTCTTGGCTTTCTTGCTAGAAAACAAGTGAACTGCTTCCCACATGAGCCTGACCCACACAGTGGGGATTACTGGTCAGCTGCCTGAGGTTTTCTCACCAGTTTTGAGACTCTGCCATCTAAACTCACTGCCTTGTGGCTTTGATTTCTGTAGCAAAGGATAGTGATTGTTGCCATTTTTGGCAATTTGTTTGCCAAGTGTATTCTTGGCATCTCTCAGCTGAGTTTGTTGTTCCCTCTCAAGGAGGTTTTTTATTTCCAGTGCAATTTCAGTTGAAGTAAAATATGATGTTGAAGAACAGTTATTTAAAGGTATTAACTCAGAGCTCTTTTGTTCCTTGAATAAATGAAGTCCTTACTTTGAATTTACTTAGTTCCACTTTGAAATCCTTTGTGAGTTTGCCATACAGTGAGTTCACACATGGTGACATGGGTTTTTCCTCATCACCTCACAGGCTGTTGCAGCGACTGGTTCTTGTTAAGCCTCCTGTGCGTAAGCAGGATAATTGTAACATAAACCATTGTGCCCTGAATCAGTTGTCTCTTCCTCAGACCTGCAGATGCTGTCTGTGGGGAAACTACAGCACTTGGCTGGGTTTTCAGTCCAGGGAACTTCCATGGCCAGCGTGACACAGGTGTGGGTATTCAGGCAGAGGTGCTTCCAGCATGAATGCTGAATATTCCTTCTTGAATATTCCTGTTGGGGAAGCCATTCCTTGCAGAATGTAAGATAGGGAGGATGTTTTGAATCCAGCCTAATTCAAGCTTATTAAAGGACCGTGTCTGATGCCTCTGACTCACCAAGCCTTGCCTCCTGTAACATGGACTGTATCTGTGGCCTGATAATTTTGCAACTTCTGTCTTCCTCACTTTTGGCCTCTAAAGTAGTCTTCAGCACTAGAAAAGGTGAAACCTTACACTGGTGGTGACTGTTGGGACTTTTCCAGAGTTTCATCCCTCCTTCCCCTGTTGCTGTGTCACCTATACTTTCAGTAATTGCTTCTAGGCCAACAGGTCATCTTTAAAAAAAGATTCACTATCTTTTTATCTATTACCTCCCCTAAAGCAGGAAGTCGAATCTTAAAATCTCCTGTCTCGCTATGCTGTGTCAACTTCCTTGACAAGCTTCACCCCACAGTGTCCTCCAAAAATGTGGCACAGAGGTTGAACTTTTTTGCCCTTCTGCTCAGAATTCCTCCTCCCACCCATGTTTCATTAGCAAGGCATGGGGAGAGCAGTTGTAGAACTACAGAATTATTGGGGTTGGAAAAGGCCTGTGACTGATCCCCACCTTGTCACTTCCTTGGACACCTCCAGGGATGGGGACTCCACCATGGGCAGTCTGTTCCAATGTCTGACCACCTTTTCCATGAAGAAGTTCCTCCCAATGTCCAACCTCACAGCCTGAGGCCGTTCCCTCTCCTCCTGTTCCCTGGGAGCAGAGCCCGTCCCCCCCGGCTGTCCCCTCCTGTCAGGGAGTTGTGCAGAGCCACAAGGTTCCCCCTGAGCCTCCTTTTCTCCAGGCTCAGCCCCTTTCCCAGCTCCCTCCTGGAGCTCCGGCCCTTTCCCCAACTCCATTCCCTTCCCTGGACATGCTCCAGCCCCTCAAGGTCTCTCTGGCCCTGAGGGCCCAGAACTGGACACAGCATTCGAGGTCCCTCAGCAGTGCCAGCACAGGGCACAGCCACTGCCCTGGGCCTGTGGCCACACCAGGGCTGGGACAGCCCAGGTGCCATCGGCCTCTGGTCCATCTGGGCACATGTGGGATCATTTTAAAGTTCTGTCCCCAACACCTCCAGGGCCTCTTCCAGCTTTCCAGCCACTCTTCCCCTCAGCCTGGAGCTGTAGGGGGTTGGGGTGACCCAAGGCCAGGACCCAGCACTTGTCCTTGTTGACCCTCATCCCTTTGGCCTTGGCCCATGGGTCTACTTGGCACATCAGTAGACCATCTACTTTTCCATTTGTGGTGGAAGTAGTGATGGGTGCTCTACATGGAGTCAGAGGTAATCCTTCCTCCTTGTGTGGGAAGCCCTAAATTAAGAAATAACATTACAGTGATTTTCCAGGATGCTAGGCAAAGTCATGTAGAAACAGAGTATTTGTTATTTCTGTTATACAATCACTGGATCAATCTAACCAAATAAAATGCTGTAATCTGATTTGATAGAAATGGAGGGTGACATTCATACAAAAAGCCTGAGTCATTACTTAGCTTATTCTCTACCCCTTACTCTTCTCCTGATAGATTGGAAGTTAATGACTGTGCTGGTGAGTCACACTTATTATTTTTAAAATTGTTTGTGCCTTTGACTTTTTAAGAAGAATTGGACAGCTTGATATAAACAACTTCTGTCTAATGATTTTTCTCACACTTGTGAGGATGTATTCTGGTGATGATATTTATATTGTGCTGTGTTTACTCATTTTCAGAGCTTTTCCACTTGGTGAGACTAACTCTAGGGTAAGCTTGTACTCAGCATGAGAAAAATCTCATTATTCTTCTTATCTTTTGACATATCCTGTACAAGTGAATTATCTGTAGGAATGTACTGAGAATGAAAATGTTCCTGTAATAATCTCTGTTCGTGTGTGTGTGTGCGTGTAGCTTCTTTTTGTGAGTTACTCTGTTATAGTTGGTCTTCCAAGACAATAATCCCTTCTCCACTTCAGTCTGTCACCTCAAGTATGAGCTGAGATCACAGAAAACTCTTGACTCAAGGAGCGATCGAGCTGTCCACTGATAGCTTGGTACTGATGGTGTCTGAAATTGTGCCTAGCAATGAAACATCCTTTCAGATGTTTCTGAAAGATGTCCTGACAGAAGTGGAGTTCACTTTTGGGTGAAAGTGAGATTTAGGCACGTAGGGAAAGGGTGACTCTCCATGACAAGGCTGAGATTTGTGGCACTTGGAGAAAGGGAAAGGCTGGCTCTCCATGACACAAGTCAGGGTAAACTGTGGCCTGTTTGCTGTGTAATTTGTAAACTTGGACACTGAGCAATAAAACAATGAGAATCAGAGGGTCATGGAATGATTTGGGTTGGAAGGGACCTTAATGCCCATCCAGTGCCACCCCCCGCCCTGGGAAGGGGTTCTTTCCCAGGTTGTTCCAAGCCCTGTCCAACCTGACCTTGGACACATCCAGGGGCAGCCACAGCTTCTCTGGGCACCCTGTGCCAGGGCCTCACCTCCCTCAGAGATATCTCCTGTATGTCAAACCCAAATTTCCCCTCAGTCAGTTTGAAGCCATTCCTCCTTGTCGTTTCAGTACAATTCCTGATGCAGATTCCTCCTGCGGCTCCCCTGTAGGCCCCTTCACATCCTGAAAGGCTGCTGGAAGGTCTCCACACAACCATCTGTTCTTCAGTTAACTTAATCTCTTCTGTGATTACCTATAATACGCAGTTAAACAGTCTTGCCAGCTTCGGGTAATGCTGGTGGTGCTGCCTGTGAGGTGCTTTTCCTTTAGGAAGGAATGCTGTCAGCCCCAGCAGCAGCACAGTCACAGATGGTGTGATACCAGCAGATATCAGGGAAACGAAACAATCTGTGTTGGTAATATCAGAATGTCCTTGAAGATGTGTTTAGAGGCACTGCTTCCCCTGCATCGACCAGGGGTGGGGGTCACCAGCTCCAGCTCAAGTGCAGAACTTTATGCTTGTGATACAACCCTGATTTAGTTAGGATCAGCCTGGGTAAGGGGAGGCTGAGGGCAGAGCTCACCAGGAACTGCAGCTCCTCCTGAGGGGCAGCTGCAATCTCTGCTCCCTGTGACCAGGGACAGCACCCAGGGAATGGCTGGAGCTGGGCAGAGGAGTGTTTTCCTGGATACTAGGGAAAGGTTTTTCCCCCAGAGGGTGCTGGGCACTGCCCAGGCTCCCCAGGGAATGGGCACGGCCCCAAGGCTGCCAGAGCTCCAGGAGTTTTTGGACAACACTCCCAGGGATGCACAGGGTGGGATTGTTGGGGTGTCAGTGCAGGGACAGGGGTCAGAATGGATGATCCTTGGGGTTTCCTTCCCACTCAGGGTATTCTGTGAGTCCATGAAAACTTTTCCATTAGGCCATGTGGGATGGCCAGTGTGTAGGGGAAGTGTTAAGCAAGATAATTTTGGGATCACAGCTCTGTTTGCTGCAGATGTTTGCAGTAAACATTCTTGAAGACTTTCTTCATGGCTCTTGATGAGTGTAATCAGGATTTCCTACTAGTGCTGTATTTGGCTCCTCTGCCACACTACGATTTTTAGATCTAGAAATCTCTTTGTGTGCTTTACCCAAACTCCACGGGTAATGTCGTGCGAGCTTCCTGAGGGTGTGGTGTAATTAACTGATTTGAATTAAATCCAGTGTAAGGGATTAAGTATTCTAGTCACTTAAATGTCTGCTTTCTCTTGAGATGTCCTGCTGGCTCTGGGAAGAGCATGGATAGCTGTCCCTCTGCCAGCCCTGAGCCCCTGAAATGGCACTGGAGCCTGTGCTTGGGTAACTGCCTGTGTTTATCACATCCTGAGAGACTCTGATTAACACAGCAAGCCAGGAGCTCCCATTTGGACTAACATGGCCCGGGCAGGGCTGAGGTGTGCAGTGCTGGTGGTTGGAGCTGTATGGGATCCCAGGATCCCAGGGTTTGTGTGTGAGGTCTCCTTGCCCCTGGCCCTGCTGTCCCTGCTGAGAGCCCTGCCCGCCTGCGCTCTGTGTGGGTGTTGGGATGCAGTTGTTGATGACGTGGTTGCATTTTTGTCCATCTGCATGATCCTTGCCTCATCCAGCGTGAGGGGCAGATGGCGCTTGGGGACTCGTCCTGGCCCTGCAGCCAAAGAGACTGTTGTCTGCAGCACCACGGAGGCGCTTCCTGCAGATGTTGAAACAAATGAGGTGGGGGGTTGTAGGGAGAGAGAGCATGACCTCATGTCTGAACCAGTTGAGGGATCATCTGGGGAACTGGAACTCTGCCTTTAGGATGCAGGACATTAATTCGAACCAGGCTTTTCGTCCTGGTCTAACCTGTTCTCTTATTTCCCCAGACAGAGCAGTATCCTTGGCTTGATTTTGTGTATCCTCTCAAAGTGAGCATGGTAGTTGGCTGTGCACTTAGGGGAAATGAGTGTTTTCTGGTTTTACACATTTCCTCTCCATTACGGTGATTGGGTAGCTCCTGCTGTTCCCTTTCCTGGATTGCCTTCCAAGATGGCAGCAGTTCCTCCGGAAATGATATAGCTGGGCACGTTTACCATGATTCTTTCTTATTCACACTTCCTCAGATAAAAATGAATAAATAAACCCAGGGTGATTCCCAGCCTCAAAACTATTGTTAGGGCTGACAGGAAAGGGTGGTCAGGCATGACCAAGGAAGTGATGGAATCGCTGTCTCTGGAAGCGTTCAGAAAATGTGTGGGATATGGTGTTTTGAGACATGGTTTAGTGATGGACCTTGCAGTGCTGGATTAATGGTTGGTCTTGATGATCTTGGAGGGCTTATCCAGCCTTAACGATTCAGTGATTAAAGAAAGGACATTGTAATGTTCTAGTGATTGTAATGAAACTAAATTTTTTATTGTCATGCCTTCATGTAGTTGCTCAAGAGCAAAGGTTTGGGAGTGACATGAATCATTGTTTAGGGCTTATCCTTCCATTTCAGAACTGAGCTTTAGGAATCATTCCCTTGAGACCAAACCCCACATGGTGCTTCACTTCTTTTCACTTTGAAATTTATGCTGATGGTTCAGGTCTGACCATGGTCCAGCTGGATGTGAGAACTGATCCTGTCCAGCAGTTCCCAGGGTTTTTTAGAGATGCAGAAAGGAATAACCTCTGTTACTTTGATGGTTGAAAACAGTTCTGACTCTGAAGGCCTCTGGTGGCCCCTGATCTTCCAGAGTGCTCAGAAAGCAGTGGCCTGTGGAGAGCCTGTTGAAGAGCCATGAAGTCCTGGTTTGCAGTTTGCCCCTCCAAACCTGTGGAATATCTCCAGGCAGCTGGGGTTGGCTGGGAAGTTACATACAGGTCCAGCTGGAATTCCCTTCCTGGATTTACAGAGGGCAGTATTGCTGCTCCTGCAGAGCTCACAGTCCTAACCAGGAGTGTAATGTGTGGAAGCATAAATACTGCAATATATTTATGGGATAAATATAATTCCTCTCTTCTTTTGTTTATCTACAGAGCTGCTAGAAACACTGGGATGATTGGAGTTTAAGATACTTGATTCCTGCTCTTACCCTGAGGTAGAGGAAATAAGCACGAGACATTTCTCCAGCTCAGGCAGGTAAATACCTGTATCTCCATAGCTTATGTGAAATTAAGTTCTTGTAAACAAATGAATTGTGGAAACCTTCCTAAAGAGTAGGAACTGATTTGCTCTGTAAAATATATTTTAAAAGTAAGAGATGAATTTTAATTATAACTTCTTTTTTATTTGTTAGTTAAAGGACCTTTCATACTGAATTCTGCTCTGAAAAAAGGGGAAGCCTCTCCTGTGTGGGATTGAAGGAGATACTTGGCAGTTGCTTTGAATAAACTAAGGCAAAAATGTCTATCATAGATCCTTATCAACACATTGTGGTAAGTAGCACTGAATTTTATATATATACCATTTTCTCTGATATACACTGTCTTGCATAATGACTTCCCTGCTAGAAGTTACTCTAAATAAGCACATAACATTGGAGTTGTTACTATTTCCTTCAAGAAATGGTAGGTGTGTCTAGCTTTCTCACTTACAGTAAGGGGTAGGGGAAGCAGTTTGTACTCTTGTCCTTTTCATTAGTATGAATGGAGGGATGAGTTGACAAATTGGGATATTTAGTTCTTAAACTGGTGTATATCACTAATGTTGGTTCAAAGAGAATCCTCAAAACATATTGTGCAAACTCTGAGTGAGATGATCTGTGCCACTCAGCAGCACTCTGTGCCCCTGCTCCCTTCCTCCTGCTTTATTCCAGTGTTCCTGCTGCATCCTTGTGCCAGCTGTCACTCCCTTGGGAGCCAGTGGATCCTGCTGAATGAGCAAAAAACCAGTTCAGTACAAAAAAAGACAAAATTTTCTAAGGTAGAAATCCTTCCCTGTGAGGGTGGGGAGGCCCTGGCACAGGGTGCCCAGAGAAGCTGCGGCTGCCCCTGGAGCCCTGGAAGTGTCCCAGGCCAGGCTGGATGGGCCTTGGAGCACCCTGGGATTGTGGAAGGTGTCCCTGCCCATGGCAGGGGGGGGCACTGGGTGGGCTTTAAGGTCCCTCCCAACACAAACCATTCTGGGATTCCATGGAAAGATCAGAAAATCTGTTCTGAGCTGGCCCAAGGGGAGGGTGAGCTCAGCCCGTGGAAGTGTAGAAGTAGGAACAAGGGAAGGAGGAGGGAAATGGGAGCAGAATTGCCCTTTGTGGGGTGAGCCCGTGGCTCAGCAGCCTCTGAATGCAGCTGTGCTGGAAGTGAGTTTCCAAAGCAAACACTGGAATGGCAATTCCTGCCCAAGCCAAAATCTGGAGCCACAGTGGGTGTGTTCTTATCAGGGGTTCTCATAACAGTGCCAGGCTGACAGCAGCAGCAGTGAGGTGTCCCCAGCCATAGCTGCCACACACTTGTTACCATGTTTTACTCTGACATGGCTATAAATACTCCCTGTGCTTCCTAGAAGTGATCTCTTATCAACCCTGTGGTTTGAGCCCCATGCACTCACATCCTCCACACCAGTGTGCAGCCAGCAGATGTCAAACTGGCTTTTACTTCTCCCCAGTCCTGTGAATTGCTGGGAGGGAGGACAAACCTCAGGGTGATGTCTGTGTTAAAACACTACTGACTTAAATCCTTTCAGCATCAGTGCCCTCTCCTGGATGGATTGCTTGGAATGATCTGTACCTTTATGGGAGAGGTCTCTGAGGCACTCGGTTATATGAAATTAAATCACTTACATAAAAGTAAGTGATTTTTGATACCAATAATCAACAAAATGGAGCTGTCCTACATGTATAATACAATGAATAAAAGGTATTTATGGTAAATGTAGTTACAGCTCCCTGGGAATGCTGAACTGTTGCTGTGGGAATGTTGCTAATTCCAGAATCAACACTTAGTCCAAGAGCTGATCCTTTAATTGCTTGGAAAGTGAATGGCAATCTTTGAAGTTTTTTAATTTGAAAACTGGAATCCCATTGAAATTTTGAACAGTCATGGCCAGCAGGCTCACATCAATGCAAAAATCTTGGATTTAAATGGTATTTGGCATTAAATTACTCAAAAGGATACTGCATTTTTCCAGAAGTGCTTGTGCTGGCTATTGTGTGTTTTCTGATTTTTTTCCCCCTCATTTTATGGAAGACTCTGAGGTATAAATTAAGTTGTTCGGAAAGCTGCTGCAGGTGCAGACAGAACTGACTATTCCAAAAATGCAAAGAATTAAAGTGTGTAATACATCTTCATTTACTTTGGTATAGGGGATAAATATTATAACAATGGAGAAAAAGCACTTCAAGATAAAATTCGTGTGTAGGCACAAAAGTTTATCTTAACTGTAATACCCTGTGAAAGAAGAGCATGAATTCCATGAAAATCAATGACTTAAGCAGTCAGGCAAATATTTGCATTTGTCCAGCCCTATTGTTAGTTCAAGTGTCCTTAACATGAAGGAAGTAAACCCATTTTAATACTTGTGCAGTTTGCCTGTGCCAGAGCTTCCTGCTTGCCTGGCACACAGAATGCCCATGTCCTGGTGGAGCTGTGCTCCGTGACTCAGCATTCTGGAATATGACAAATGTGATGTTGAGCACATGCAAATCCCTGCCTTTCTGGGCACGTCCGGAAGGGCGGCAGGCAAAACCCTTACGGGACATCGTGGGGCTGTGGCCCAGCCCCTGGTGGGAAGGAGGTGGTGTTTGTGTGCTCACAAATGCAGGGACTTCCAAAAGAGAGCAAAGCAGATAATTAGAGAAATTTTACTGAGGGGAAGGAAAGCACTCAAAGGTGAGAGAGGAACAAAGGAGGCAGGGAGAGCTGAGGTGAGGTGTGGAAACAGGAGGTGCTGAACCATGGCTGTGCAGTCATGGAAAACCTTGTGGATTGAACAGTGAACACTGTCCACCCGAGTTTCCATAACTCAGACAACCCAAATTCAGACAGGGCATGGTGGAAACTTTTCTTTTCTTCTTTCCTCTCTAAATGTATGGAGGAAGAGGAAGTGAAATGAAACACGTGTGTAAAGCGAGGTCACTTTGGACAGTGTATTTTAGTTTTTTAAATCCATAGAATCCCAGAGTGGATTGAGTTGGATGGGACCTTAAAGCCCATCCCACCTCACCGCCATGGGCAGGGACACCTTGCACTGGATGTAATTGTGAGCTTTTGAAATATGTAACCTGTCCTAGATTTTTAAAGGAATGTAGATGTTGCTCCTCTCAGTGTTGCAATGTTTAAGTGATTTATTTACGATCATCTGTTTTTCAGAAGTACTTGAGGGATTTGTACAGATTTTTATCAAGACTTAAGGTGAACATAAGTCACTTGAGAAAATGCAGCTTAGTCATCTAAACTAGCAAGGGCTGGATTTGTAAAGACATTCAGAGTCAATACATTTCACATGGTGTTTTCAGGGGCCTTCTTCAGAACTCCTTCTGAAAAGGTAATAAAAAAATTGCTTCTGAAATACGGACATTTAGGCCTTTTGATCTCCTTAAAAACTGGACCCTAAGTGGAAAATTGCCCTAATTTCCACTTGCACTTAATTTGCATGAAAAAACATTTATTTTGGTGCAAGAAGACACGTAGATTTCAAACTTCCTGTGTGTATCTGTTGTATTTTTTTTTTTTTTTTTAACTAAGAGGGAAATTGTTTATTTCAGTAGTGGCAAATTTCTCCAAGTATATGACTATGGCCAAATATTAATAACTGTGTAATCCTCAGTGTATTGTTTTGGGTGAGGCACAGGGAAAGAAGATACTGCTTTTCTGTTTTGCCAGGCCTCTGTGTTCTCACATGGCTTTCAGAGGATCTCAGTCTTAAACCAGACTTAATATTCTTGGCAGTACAACAGCTGGAATGATGGGGGTTGCTGCTTAAGTCAATAAAAAACAATTTTTGTGATGGCATTAGTAAAACAGTTATTAACTTGTAATATAAATAGTGGTGATCTCTGTGCTGCTGGGAAGAGAGCACACTGGTAAGTGGTGGCTTGGCCATGTTTTGATGGTAGGCATATGAATTTAGGCATATGAGTTTAGGCATATGCGAGATGCAAGCAAAATACTTTACAGGGTGCTTGTTGTCAGAGCATGGTGTGGTATCCCCCTTTTCCAGCCAGAGCTGTGGGACATCAGAATTGCACATGATTTTCACCTGTCAGCTGAGAACTAAACCCAGCACGCCCATGTGCCATCCTTGTCACTTAATGATAACTCCTCTTCACTGTTAAATGCTCAGGGATCTCTGATTTGTGGCCTCCAGCGAGGACAAGCTCTTTCTTGACAGCTGAGAAAAAGGAGGAGGGTGGTGTGTTTGTACTTTGGGCTGTTTCCTTTAATTACAAGGTTGGATATGACAAAGGAAATGCTTCAGTCTGTATGAAGAAACATGCCAGTTGTGAAACCAACTTCATCAATCTGACATACTTGGGGGATAATATAATAGGGAGATAATAAAGCAGACATTTGAGCATTTTCAGACATCAAACTGAAAACGGGGACAGCGAGAGCCAGTGGTTTCTGGAGAGTTACAGCTTGTAGAAGTTCTTGGGGCAGGGCGAATGACAGAGCTGGAGTGACTTCACGCAGTTGCGTTCCCAGCCCTTCCCAGACACCCACGAAAATCCCCATTTACCCCGCTGTGGAGGAAAACTCTGGACTTCTTTCTGCCCTGTGGCAGAGGCAGAAATTTGGTCAGGGAGAAGTCACATCCTCCTTCCTGTTCATCCTTCTTGGAAGCTGCAGTGCAGAAGGTGATGGATGACACTCAGCCATTGGGATGTCTTCATGTCAGCCCATAGAAGGCTGTTAAATAGGTGTTGCTTCTTAGGAACTCCAGGTTCCCACAGCTGAACCCTCTCTGCTGGGTTTCGAGGTGAGCAACATCCCACTGGGAGTATTGGGAAGAGTCTGAATTCCCCGTTTCCTGTGGTTGCTGAACCATTTGTTGTGCCCTGATGGTTTCAGTGCACCACAGTTTCCCTTGCCTGCTGACTTGGTCTTGGATCTAGATAACTCCCATGGCTGCCAGGGGAAAATTCCGGAGCCAGGCAGACAGTCCTGGCTGGAGCCTCCAGCAGCTGGCACAGCGTGGGGGTAGTTACAGCCAGATAAAGCTGATAAACTCAGTGTCTGGGTCAGGCAGTGGCTGCAGTGAAGTCACCCCTTGTTTGCTGTGGGCATTTTCTCCTGGAGCCTTTGCCATGGGGATGTGGCCGTGCCTTCCTCAGGCTTCTGCAGGAGTTGTGTTGGTATCACTGGGGTGCTTTTTAATTAGTCCTGACTCAAATGTCACTTAAGCACTCACAAGTCACTTTTGCTGTCTTTAGAAGATTAGTTTTGGCTTTCCTTTTTTTTTTAGAAAGTGATATGTAGCCTTTAAGATATTAACTTTCTTTCTTTATTTGTGTGAGAGGTATCCAGTTTGGCTCAGGTCTCTGGGTGTGAGCTGTAGACACAAAATAAGGAGGCTTGGCTGAAACAACCAGTTCTGGGGGGGAGAAAAAAAATAGGAAGTATCCAGATTAAAAAAAAAAATAACAGGAAAGCACCAGGCAGAGCCTGAATAAGCATGTCCCATAGAAAGGTATTGTCTATGGTTTTAAATTAATTTCAGTGAATTTCCCGACAGTGGCCTTCTCCCTGGTTGTTTTGGTCCCAGTGACTGATAGGCTGTGTTTATTTTAATGTACTTCACAAGGTTGGTGGGTGGTTAGGAAAAGATAGAAAATATACAGTTGTGCAACTTGATCCTGGCTTTAATACCTCACATTTCCTCCCAATCTCTCTAAAGCCAATATTGGCTGCCCTGCAGTCTGCACTGGTGATTCTCAGTGGTATCCAGCAGGTTGGTCAAACTCAGGGCTATGTAGATAAAGCAACAGTACAGCTGACTTGGTGACCTCTTTTTATTAAGGCTTTTACTTTTTGTTTCTTAAATTCACATCTTTTCCTACTTCCCTGGTTTGTTGAGGACACACCTGCTCCTAGGCAGGCAGCTCCTGCTGTGTGTTTGGGCTTTGCAGGAAGCGGGAACCTCCAGAAGGTGCAAGAAATGTGCTGCTGACTGTTTTAACAGCTTGCTTTGCACCTTCCTTACATTGTCTTGAGGCTGCTTTCACACTGAATATTGATGTGTACTAGAAGGTACAACACTAAATCCACCCTGTGTGCAGTGTGCATTTATCTGCTCCAGAACACAGACTTTGAAGTAATTCCTGCCATTCTTTTTAGCAGGGAAGGCAATTACCAAGACAAGCTGTACATTACCCCGTTTTTATTTTTCCCTTGCCATACTCAGTGGTTCCTGCCTGACTAAATGCCTTGGAGCAGGTTCTGTGGTGAGGGGGAGTGTTGTTGGTTGAGATTAGTAGGTGTGGCTGCAGGAAAATCCAGCAGCCCCAGTGCAGGTACCTCTTGGTAAAGCTCCAGGGTGCAGTTCAGCTTTAGGATGCTCTACCCAGTATGAGTTTCCCTCACGTTTTGACTTGGTGACTTCTCTCTCTCTGTTTTTGGACAAAATGAAACCTTGTTTCAATAGATGGGGTTTTTTTGGTTCTGGAGCTTAATCACCTCTCACTCTCTGACTTTCAGGTGGAACACCAGTACTCACACATATTCACTGTGACAGTAAGGAAAGCCACAAATGTCACCAAAGGAGCCATTGGTGACATGCGTGAGTATCTCTCTATTTTGCCTTTCTTCTATGAGCCTGTTGCCGTGGGCAGGGGGAGATGGTGACTCTTTGTGCATTAAATGGGTGTTAGTGGGCTGCTGGTGGGTTTCTGTCTGTCTTGTTAAAGCCAGGGCAGTGTCCCCGTGTCACTGCTCACTCTCACTCAGAGAGCAGACCTGCCGCTCCTTCTTTCCATTGATCCAGAAGGGCTGAGTGAGTTGTAAACGATTTGCCTACAAGCCAGCAACACCTACAATTAGCTTTTTGGCTCAGTCAGAAGTTCTGTGTGAGTGCAGTGAAACTGGAAATTGCTGCCGCCTCACAGGGCTGTGGTTTGGTGGGGGAAAGAAACAGCCCAGAGCTCTGCTGAGTCAGTGCAGAAAGCAGAAAAAAATGTAAGGCCATTAAAGAAAAAAACCACCCAAATGGGTCAGCAGATCTTGCGGTGGGGAGATGGATGACACCAGCACTTCTTCCTCTTTCTGGGAGGCTGCTGAGCCTCTGGACTTCACAGCTGGATAGGAAACCACTATGAAGAACAACTCTGCTCTGCTCTTAAGGAGGGAAGAGGGAGTATTGGCTGAATCTGCAAAAAAAGTATTCTTGCTTCCTTGGGTCTGTCTGCTTTGCTGCCAGGCCATCTCTCCCTTTTCCCAGTGCTCCCCAAGGCCTGCAGGCTGGGGCAGAGAGGATGAGTGTGACCGTTGGCTCCTGCTCTCCCATCAAGCTGATTGGACATACAAGTGTTTCCCAGCTCCTGGACACTACTTTTGGGTCAAACTACAGCAGCTGCTCTGACCCACAGCTTTGCTTCAGGGGGTTTTCATGATTGAAGTCTACTGTTGATGCTAAAATTGCAGGAGGGTTACTTGAGAGGGGGATATTCAACAACCACAAGTACAAGGGAAGAGAGGGGAGGCCTGGCAAAGGGGAAAAGAGGGAATTGGGAGTCTGTCATCCCCTGTAGGGTAAGGGGAAGGAGCACACAGAGAAGATGCAGTAGTAGGTGTGTGCATGTATACAGTTATATATAATTTCATATGTATGGTGGTCTTTAGATAAGAATACCTCAGGAAAAGTGCTAGAAGAGTGGAACAAGGAGCCCATGAGGTAGTGTGTGTAAGAAGATGAGTTAAATGGAAAGATACAGGTTCTTAGATACAGGTGTCTGTTATGAGACAGTTGGGGCAACGTGGGCAGGGAAAAAAGGGAGGTTGAAGTGAGGACCCCATGATAGGATATTAAAGGGAGTATGGAAAGGGTGACGAAAGGCAGAAGATCATGGCAATTTTGTGCACCAGGGCAATTATGGCCCTGTAGTTTACATCAATATAATTGTATTTTTTTCTAGAAAAAAGTCCTCTTATCTTAGCAAGTCATCAAAATCAAGAAGCTGCTCAGGAAGAACCTTTTATTTTGATAAAATCTGCCAGAGTGATGCTGTAAGGCCACTGAAACCTGCTTGGCTTCTTGTCTGAGGCAACTGCTAGAGCTCAGTAGCCTGAGGCACCCTCAGTCTGGGGCATCTCTGGCTGAGCTTCCAAGGACCCAGGGCTGGTCCTTGGGGTCCTGACAAATCCCCAAAGTGAGAAAAACAGATTGTTGCTTCTTTTTTTTAATTTTGGGAAAATTAAAAGTGTTTTTATTCCCTGTTGTAGGAGCCTGACAGCTACTTGATCAAATGATTGTGTTAATTACTGTGAGAAATGATGCTCACTTTTCAAAAATTTAAAGGTTTATTAAACCTTAACAAAATACAGCAAAGGACTGGATAAGGAAAAAGGGCAGCGCTGGGAGCATGGAACTAAACCACCATGAACTCACCTACAAAATGGCTGCTCCACCTTTATACCCCTGGGGTTGCATCAGGCAACCCTGGCCCCTCCCACAGGCTGTCAGTCAACTCTTCTTCACCGCCCATTGGTGGAGGCTGCTTTCTTTGCAGCTTGATTGGAGGTCAGAGGTTGCCATGCCCCGCCCCCTGGTACCAGCCTTCCCCATTCCCAGCTGCCCCCGCACGCAGGCACGGCCCTCCCTCCTCCTGTCCTGACAGCCAAGGCTGTCCCTGGGCAGCCTTATGGGGGGAAAGGGGACTATGGGGAGAGCAGAGGATGTCCAAATCACAGTAACATAACTATACATCAATAAAACTTTACATGATATGCATCCCTTAATTGTGAGAGCCAACCTTCACATTACCTATCTATAACATTGCTGCGGGGAGGTGCTTGAAGCTGTGAGTGGGGAAGGGCCTTTACAGTTGATTGTGCTGATCTGTATATATATATTCGTTTTATTTGATTTGCCAAAAATGAAACTTGTTGAGGGAATTGCTGAACTTTCCCATCAGGTTTTTTGTCTCAAGGACAGGAAGATGGCTGTGACAGACCACGTGTGAGCCCTGTTTGGGGTGGGTGCCTGAATTTCACTTTCTTCATGGAAAGGAGGGAACTCCCTCAACTCCCAAGCTGTTGACTCTTCTGAGGGATTGCCCTTAATTTTTTCTGTTGATGTTGCTCCAGTTTATGAGCCAGAGGTGCTCTGGGAACAAGAGAGTTAGTTTTACATTGTAGGGTGATGGAAGCCTGGGGGAACATGAGGGATTTTGTTTGTTTCGCTGTTGTTCTTCCATATCAGCCTTTCCAAGACTTTCTGAACACCTCTGAGAGATCTGAGCAAATCTAAGTTCATGAAATTCGCTGAAGTGCTTTGTGTGATATTTTTTATCTGGAGGCTCTGAACTCTTCTGTGCTCAAGAAGTTTTATCTGGCAGGTCTGGTGTGTGTGGTGCCCCACACAATGGGTGGGATGGAGGCACTGACTTCCATCCACATCTCTGTCTCCTCAAGCCCAGGCTGGGCAGATAACCAGTATTTCTAGAAAGTTTTCCAAGATTTCTTGAGCTCTTCATGAATGGGCAGTGTAAATGGTTGTGTCATCCTCAGGCCATTTCGTCATTCTGTGAATCCATGTGTGGGGGTGATAAATGTGATTTCCTGTAAGAACTCACCACTCGGGATGGTGGGGAGGGGGCAAAAGAAGTTTGAGGGCAGACCTTTTATTTCTCAGCAGTTCATTCAAGTCCCTTCTTATTTCAGGTGTTTGTCTCTATAGAAGTCCCTCCTTTACTGGTGTCACTTGTTTCAGTTTTAGTGTCCCTGTCTGGGTGGCTCCCACACCCTGGATACCATCCTGTCAACATCCAAGTGATGCAGCTGTAGCTTTACAAAGGTTTAAATCCTGGTTTAGAGGCTGTTGCCCTGGTAGGTGTGCTCAGTTCCTTTCCAGGCTGGGAGGTTTGTGAGCTGAGTAAGTGCAGCAGATGGGTGCTGGGTGACCTTGGCTGGCTGCTCTGTCACTCCCTCTGTCAACAGGACAGGGAGAGAACATGACCAAAGGGTCAGCATGAGGACAGGGACAGCTCTCACCTCTTACCCACACAGGCAAACAGGCTCAGTTTGAGGAAATGACTGTCATTTATTGCCAGTTAATTGAAGCAGAGTAGGATAGTCAGAAATAAGGCTAAACCCACCTCCTGCTGTACATTTCCTTCTTTCCTGCTGCATCCCTCTGCCAGCTATCAATGGGATTGGAGTCAGCCAATGGACCCTGCTGAATTGGCAGAAACACAGTTCAATGGCAAAGAAGACAAAAAAAATTATTAGGAAGAAATTGTTCCCTGTGAGGGTGGGGAGGCCCTGGCATAGGTGCCCGGACAAGCTGTGGCTGCCCCTGGATCCCTGGAAGTGTCCAAGGCCAGGTTGGACAGGGCTTGGAGCAACCTGGGCTAGTGGAAGCTGTCCCTGCCCATGGCAGGGAGAGCTTTACAGTCCATTTCAACCCAAACCAGTCTAGCATTCTATGCCCCTGCTGCCCAAAACCTGTTACATAAAACTGTTATAAAGTGAAAAATCAGAAAACTTGCATGGCTTTGGTGAGGATTTCATTACCTTAATTGCTTAGCTTGCTGCTGATTGCAGACCTTGTAAAATCACTTTTCTGACTGAACCTCTTGAAAAAGACCTTGCCTCTGGCCCAGAGAGTTCTTCTATAGTAGATGTGTTGTTTTGAGTCTACTCAGATGCCACCCAGACTGTAGAGCCTTTCCATACTTTCATGACAGTAGAAGAAATTGTAGGAAAAAAGACCGGAGTCCCAAACTGCAGCATCATGGAAGAGAAATGCATGCAAACTGGATCTCCTTTCCAGAGCATCTCTCCCCTTCTGGACTTTCAGGGATCTTGGTGGAAAACTGGGTCAGAGGAAGCATTGTAAAATTTGTCTTCTATCTTTAAATGTGTATTTAAGTGTGCTGGCTTTCACAACAAATTGTGGCATCTACAGAGGAAACCAGTTGTGTGACTCTGCTCTTAACGATCACTCATCTTGCTTAATCCTGTTTGGGATTTGCAGCTTTTCCTTGCTTCATCTTCTTTTGATGCTGTGCTAATGAACAGTGTCATTCTGGGTATTCTTAGGAAAAAATTCCCTTCTTAAAAATGTTAAAAGTTTGATAGCTCGCAGCACTGGTACTCAGCTTCTCTCCCAGTTGCTGTCCACCCTGTTGGAATCAAGGATTCATTTCCACTGTAGTTAAGCTGCTCAGATAAACAAGTGCTGGGAGCAGTGCAGTCACCAGAGCTCAACTCTGGTTGTGAAACTTGCCCAAACAGAGCTGGGAAGCAGCTCCTGGGTGGCTTTTGGCATGGTCAGCCCTTGTCACTGCAGCCAGCTGTGGACAGCCCCCCAAGTTCAGGAGATGCCCTTCCTCCTCGCTTCCTGCTTCTCCAAAGGAAACTGGGATGGGAGCACACCTTCACCTGTCTGGCCCTGGCTCTGAGATCTGGGAATGAGGAAGGGATGTCCAGCATGCACTGTCTGTCCCTCACACCCCTGTGCCCCGGGGCTGCTCCCTGTGAGCCAGAGCTCCTGGGGTTGAAGCTGGCTTGGTTAAGCTCAAGTCATGGCAGTCCAGGCAGGTGAGTAGGGTTTTAAACCTGGCCTAGCTGAAAGGAAGGACCTGGAGCCTTACCTGCCTGTATTATAGTTTGTGTTACAGCAGCTCATTCAGGACTCATCCAGCTGTTCTCTGGACTACAGCTGGCCAGTTTTGCACCCTGAATTAGCTGCAATGCACTTACCTTTTAAAAGGCCATCAGATAAGGCTCTTCCTACAAGGCCCTGGAGCAGCTCCTGATTTTTGCAAGGAGAAAACAAGCTAAACTGCTCCTCTTTTCAAGCCTAACAGCCTGGGAAAAGTAGGTCAGAGTTGGCCAATCCTCCACATCCTACAAGCTGCATGTGCAAGTCTTCATGTGGCTGAAATATGGATCCATAAAATAGATAAAAGAAAAAATCTTAAATGGACTGTGCTGCTAACAACTGCTCAAGATGTCTACTGCTGATCTCAGTCTAACACTGAGGCAACCAAATGCTAGATTTCAGTTTCCTTGGCACACCCAGGATCCTTTCCCTTTTGTAGGGATATCCAGTGCTGGGAGGTAGAAGTCATGTTGGAAACAGGCTCTCCTCTCTCTCCTCTCTCCCCTCTCTCTCCTCTCTCCTCCCCGAGCTGGATGTGTCTTTGGGGTAATCAGCTGTCACTCAGTTTCTCTTGCAGAAAATTCAGTGTTTTTCCTTCAATCCACATATATCTTCTCATCCACAGCTCCTTGGGTAAGGAGTTCTGCAGGTTGCTGCCTGAAGGAGACTTTTAATTACTTTTGAAAATGTTGTTTTAAAAGCATGAGCTGAAGAATCTGAACTGGGGTCAGTTTGGAGCCCTTCACGACAAGAAAGATACTGGGAGGCTGGAGCCAAGGGAGGGAATGGAGCTGGGGAAGGGTCTGGAGTTCCAGGAGGGAGCTGGGAAAGGGGCTTAGCCTGGAGAAAAGGAGGCTCAGGGGGGACCTTGTGGCTCTGCACACCTCCCTGACAGGGGAGAACAGCCAGGGAGGTCGGGCTCTGCTCCCAGGGAACAGGGACAGGAGGAGAGGGAACGGCCTCAGGCTGGGCCAGGGGAGGCTCAGGTTGGACATCAGGAGGAATTTCTGCATGGAAAGGGTGGTCAGGCATTGTCAGGGACTGCTCAGGGAAGTGTTGGAGTCGCCATCCCTGGAGGTGTTCAAAAACCCATGAGCATGTGGCACCTGGGGACAAGGTTTAGTGGTGAACACTATGGTGATGCTGGGCTGATGGTTGAGCTCAATGGTCTTGGAAGATTTTTCCAACCTTACCCATTGTGTGATTCATCATCTGGGTACTGCCTTGTATTTTGTAGGATTCCAGCTGTCCCACAGATCCATCTGTACCACAGAAAAGCTCTAACAACTGAACAATGTTTATTTATGTATTTCTGACTGCACGTGTTCTGAAAGGGAGGGAGAAAATGATCAGCTTTTCTCACGTCTGCCATCACAAGAAGGAACACTTTTGTAAAGGATGGGTTTTAGTGACAGGCTTTATCAAAGCATCCAGCCAAGAGTGTTACAGGGCAGTTGAAATCCAGGGAATGTGTGCTCACTGCTGGGTTTTTGAAGCATTCCTGACAGTTGTCTGAACTAAAAAGTCAAGGGAGGAGACTTGTCTCCCTCACAGGCCCTGAGGCTGCACTTCAGCAATATGGAAAATCAAGTTCCAGGGCTGCTGGGAGAGTCCCAAAACCTCTAAAGCCTCCTGATACCAAATACAGACCCAGTATAAACTTGTTCTGCTGATTCAGAACGTGCTGCCAGTGTAAATCTGTATTAGCAGAGTTTGTGCCAGACTGGGAGTAATCTGTACTCCATCAGATACCATAAATGTGGACCAAAAATCATACTGTGGGTTTGGAGTAATTCAGCAGGAATGTGATGATATACCTGTACTTACTGAAGACCAAATTACCCTGTCCAGGTCTGGCATTTCCATGGACCCACAGTCAGAGCTGAGCCAGGCCACCTTCTGTCCTGCTCATGTCTTTGGTGGTGGAAGTGTCGTGGTTTGACACTGGCCAAACACCCGGCACCCACCAAAGTTGCTCACTCACCCTCACCTGCCACAGGTGGGCAGAGAAAAGAAAAATTTAATGCAGGATTCATGAGTTAAGGACCAGGGGAAAACACTCCAAGGCCAAAACAGACTCGGCTTAGAAGTACAAAGTGAATTTATTACTAACAGACTTAGAGTAGGATAATGAAAAGTAAAATAAGCCCTTAAA
>VXBB01019664.1:31775-52295 GCA_013399915.1 Illadopsis cleaveri | reverse complement strand
GGGCTGTGGGTGGATCTCTGCATCCCTGTGGATCCCCAGGGGCTGTGGGTGGATCTCTGCATCCCTGTGGATCCCCAGGGGCTGCAGGGGCACAGCTGCTCCACCATGGTCTCACCATGGCCTGCAGAGGAATCTTGGCTCCAGCACCTGGAGCACCTCCTTCCCCTCCTTCCCCACAGACCTTGGTGTTTCCATGTTGTTTCCCTCACGTGTTCTCCCTTCCTCCTCTTCTCTGACTAGGAAAAAAGCTGTCCCCCACTTTGTTTTGATTTTCTTCTTCAATCTGTTATCACAGAGGTGTTACCACCCTCTCTCATTGGCCCAGCCTTGGCCAGCAGCAGGTTCATCTTCAGAGCCATCAGGGACTGGCTCTGCTGGACATGGTGGAAGCTTCCAGCAGCTTCTCACAGCAGCCACCTCTGTGACCCCCTCCCTACCAAAAACCAGGCTGTGCAAAACCAACACATGGAGTGAGATATCTCACTAGTTTAACAGTGAGAACTAGGCATTTAAATTCATTAAAAAACCCTAAACCCCTTAGACTCTGGCAAACTACTAGAAAAATGTTATTTTGCTTAATGCTTCAGTCACTTTTCAGTGTGTGTCTGCAAAGGGGCCTGTACAGATAACCTAGAGAAGGCAGTGTTCCTTTGCTCTTGGCACTTCTACAAATGTGGTTTGACCAAAAGCTGACTTGTTTGGGTTTTTTTTTGTCCTTTCAAGGCTGGATCAGTGGAAGCAATGGTGTCCTGCACCAGTGAACTGGGTGATAGTGCAGTGCCTGTGCTAGGAGCTGGTTCTTCCCTCCACTGAAGTAATGCCAGAGATGAAAAGCACTGTCATAAAAGGCACAAATATAATTTTTAATGAAGGTGTTACCTAATCCCAGGATTTCTCAAAGCATAGCTGCTGCTTCAGAACTGCCTTACCTCCCTTGGAGTCACCTTCTGCTCACGAAATCTGGCACTGCATCACCCCTTTGCAAAATCCCCAAAGCCAGCAGCCCTGGCATTCCCTGTGGTGCCCTAAACACAAGCAGCAGTGAGTACTCCTGGGGTTTTTAGGTTGCTGTGACCTTCTGGCAGGTCTCCTTGCATCTGCACTACTGCTAGACTGTGGATTTGTCTGGAGCATCTCAAGTATCTGTTTCATGGTTGGAGGGACAGTTATTGATAAGCACAGTTTTTAATAATTCTCTTTTTAAAAACTGAAAAAATCACATAAAAGTGGGAAAACCCATGAATTTATAATCTATTACTTTTTCTCCTGACCATGGCAGAGACACCAACTCATATTTTCATGCCACTGTGAGGCCCCATAAAATTCACAATTTGAATAGAAATTCTGTTATCGTTTTGCTTTCTTCCCCTTCAGGGAAAGAGAGGTCATCCAGCAATTCCCATTATTGCCTTGACCTCAGCCAGGCTCCTCAGCTGCATGTGCTAAACAAGCTGCATGTTCTGTGGTGCAGCAAGCCAAAAAAATGGTGGGAAGTACACAAAGATGGTCATTTGGGACCTAGTAAGTTTTTATCAATGGGATTGCACTTAATGGTGGATAAATTAAGTGTTATTACCACTTTTTATTTTGAGATAGATATGCATGTATCACAGTATTATATTTGAACAGGCTTTCTATAGTTTCTTTATGGTAATTATGCTGTTGAAGTAATTGAAATTGGAATGACTGAAATATAAATCATATATCTGAAATACTAATCATATTAATATAGAGGCCTGATGACAGCCATCTCACCAGACTAGTAACATAAGATCAAATGGTTTCCAGTCATTGCAGAAAATTTTACACGTTTCCCTAACAGCCAGGTTGCTTAAAGCGTTACTCATTTTTCACTGTGAAAATGTTTGACCCTAATTACTGTCCACTGTGTGTTTCACTTGGTGATTCAGAATGTAATTTAAAGGGAGAATCCTATAGCCATGACTTAACCAGGAGATAAATCACATGGGGAAAAGTCAGTGAATCCTTACTTTCTACCTCTCAGCCATTCCTAAGGCAGCAGTTTGAAAGCAGCAATGGGGATGCTGACTCTGCTCTTGTTTTGGACGTGTGTCTTCAACCCCTGGAGCTTTGGGTGGGGGGCTGTAAATCTGAATTATCACCAACATAATCATGCTAATTGCAGGACCCTTNGCTTTGGGTGGGGGGCTGTAAATCCTAATTATCACCAACATTTCGTTCATTACACGAGACTTCATCTGCCTCCAGGCTGCTAATAGCAGGACCCTCGTTGGCAATCAGTGCTGAAAGCCTTAACTGTGTTTTCTAGTGTGCAGGTGGGGTTTGAGATACTTGTGCTTGATTGTTGGTTCAACCTGCCTTGTTTCTGAGAAATAGTGATGCAGTGGCAGTGCTTGCATAAGGATGAGCTGCACAGAAACTCTGCTTTCCTCAGAAATGTCCTGGGAACAAGGGCAAATTCCCCCAGGGGTCTGCTGCTGAGGATGCTGTGCTTGGTATCTCAGGCAGCTGCTGCAACAAAAGACCAGTTCCCCAACAGTGCTGCCCCTACACAAAATCCTTAAGGCTGGAACAGACCTTTAGGGTCATCAGGTCCAGAAAGAGATAATTCTCAGACACAGATAATTCTCTTGTCATGACTGAACACAGCTTTTGACCCATACACCATAACAATTTTGCCTTTAAAAATCAAAATATAGATGGCAGACTTCCAGTGCCTAAAGGAGCTCCAGGAGAACTGGAGAGGGACGTGAGACAAGGGCCTGGAGGGACAGGACAATGGGGAATGGCTTCCCACTGCCAGAGGGCAGGGTTAGATAGTATATTGGGGAGAAATCCTTCCCTGTGAGGGTGGGGAGGCCCTGGATCCCTGGAAGTGTCCAAGGCCAGGTTGGACAGGGCTTAGAGCAACCTGGGCTAGTGGAAGGGGTCCCTGCCCATGGCAGGGGGTGGCACTGGATGGGATGTAATATCTCTCCCAACCCAAACCATTCTGGGGCTCTATGATAACAGTGGTGATCAAGCTACTTTTAGTTATGTTTTCAGCTTAGTTTTTTTAACATTACCTGGCAAATCAATTAGCAGAAGCCCAGGCAGGAATAAAACACCCATGCTGAGAGTGCACGCTGACTGTTTAATGTACATTGGATAACTTCAATGTTTTGAAATACATTAAGTGAATACTTCTGTGTTATTTGCCAGGTTGCTGGTAGTTTTTGGTCTCCATCCAAGGAGTGAGACTTTGATTAATATACCTTAAAGAAGTATTTAGTATTGCTTATAGCAGTATCTTAATCAGAGCAAGCAGTCTTCCCATATGCTTTCTCTTCATCTACAGAAGGAAGTTAATAATAGATTTTCATTTTCTTAACTGAAAATAGCTCCAAATAAACTTTCAAACATGAAAGGGCAGGTGATTAAATCTTTGCCTTGGGTTAAAAGCTAATAAAGAGATGGAGTGAGGTGACTTGGCAATACTGATCTACCAAGACTGATTTTTCCAAGTTTAGTTGATCCATGCCTTGGGTTTAGTTTCTGTTTCAACACTTACCAGGGTTTGCCTGATAGGAAGTTAGTGATGGATCTGCATGTCACAAGTCTGGGGTTTCTACATGCTTTGGGTAGGAAACCATTTGCTGTTTGTGTTGATAAGAAAAATTTGATTTTTGTAGCAGAGTTGGGACTGATCACAGCATAATCTGAATGGAGAGGGAGGCATTGATGTTTTGCCCAGAACTCTGCTCAGCCATCAGGATTTTGTCTAAAATCCAGGTTTTTGTAGGCAAATTCAGTCTCTTGGCAGAGCAAGCCTGGGTGTTTATTGCCAAAGTTGTGCTGGATATCAAGACTTAGCGAATGAGACCTTGTTACTTAATGGATTTTTACTTTCAAAGAGCCTTGTTTCTCTTGATTCTGTTCTTTGTGGCAGAGCTTTGTGTAGTAGTTGAAAGGCACTAATGGAAAAGTTGGCAAGTTGGAACAGCTGCTGGTGAGGAAAGACTTGGGGCTTGATCCCCCTGCCCATAACGAAGAGACAAGATCAGACATAATTCATAAAGTTGCTAATAAAGTTGCTATTTAAAGGCTTTCCATGCTGATCCCCAGCTTTAAATAGCTGCTTGTTCATTACTCAAGGAGCACTGAGACCACCTCAATGTAGGAATTAGGTGAGCCCCACAGGTATGGAGCACAGTGGAACACACCTTGAGTTGGATTAGGGTAACACTGAATAGGATTTGCCTGGAGACACATTCAGAACCTCCTGAGTGGTTTCCAGGAGCTTTTTTTTTTGGTTGTTTGGTCAGGGTTTTTTTTCCCCAAAAAACATTTGATTTGATTTGAAATTATCCAAGTTCTTTGTTTTCCTCTTTTCCTTCTCCTCTCAGCAGGAGGAAGTGGTTCTGGGCCTCAGGAATCTCATGGATAAGGTCTTGTTGAACTCCCAGAGTTTCCAAAATTTGCCTTTATTGAAAAAAGGTATTTTTAGACTTAAAATGTGTACAGGGAGGAATGTTTGGACTTGTTTTTCCTCGTGATAGGATTTAATCTCTTTCCAAAATAGGCCCTTAAGGAATTGTTTGTGGTGGATATTGGTTTGCTTGATAATGTTTCACTAAAGCACAGGACAAACTCAGAGGAGAGGATTCAGCTTCCTCCTGAGGCACAGCTGTGGTCTCTGCTGCCTCTGGCCAGGGCCAGGACCCAGGGAATGGCTGGAGCTGTTCCAGGGCAGGGTCAGGCTGGAGATCAGGGAAAGGTTCTTCCCCAGAGGGTGCTGGGCACTGCCCAGGCTCCCCAGGGAATGGGCACAGCCGCAAGGCTGCCAGAGCTCCAGGAATGTTTGGACAACACTCCCAGGGATGCACAGGGTGGGAGTGTTGGGCTGTCTGTGCAGGGCCTGGAGTTGGACCTTGTGGGTCCCCTCCAGCTGAGGATATTCTGTGATTCCATGTTTCAGTGTTGGAAAGATGTGGATATTCTACCACAGCAGAGCAGGAGGCTTTTCATGATCTACCACAACCACAGAAATAACTTCCCCTGCTCTCCTGGGAAACATCTTAGCCCTGGCTCCATCTGACACAAACTCCCCCTCATTGTACAGAAAACCCCTGCATGCTTTGACTTGTTAGAAACTGCATTTTTAGGGCTGCATTCTGTGCTCTCAGGAATGGCTATTTTTAGACACATCCGATGGGATTTGCCAATGTTTCCTTTTCTCCCCCTGGTAATTCCTGTCAGCTGCAGTTGCCATATCTCTGTTTCCAGTCAGGGTTCTGCTGTGTAAATAAGGTGCTGATCCTGTGGTGACTCCCCAGAGCTGTGGTGGTGGCAGTGTTTCAGAGCTGAGTGCCCCTTATCTTGTGTACAGCACTGCATTGCTGTGACTGATTTCCTCCATCACTCCCAAACCAGCAAAGGTGAAAGAGGTTCCAAAACCCACAGCAAACTGCTTGTTTTCATTGTTTTGTGGGATACTTGCTGCTGTGACACGAGCCAAAGCCATTAAAGGCTAGAAAAAGAGGAAGAAATAAAAGCTTTAAAAACACCACTGCCTGGCAGGTGTTTGCATATTCCAAATAATCTTGACTCAGTCCCTGTGCCATTCTGTTTGCTCAAGGCTCTTCCCCTCCCCTCCTAAAAACCTAATGTTTTTTGGGGAGAGATTGTTGGTATCATTTTATCATTCCTCTCATTACATTTATGTAACTTACAGAGTTGCATATCTTTCTGTCCTTGACCATGAGGGGATCTGTGTGTTCACACAATTGTATCAGTTATTCCAGCCCAAGCTGGAGTTTTCCCTTGCCTGACCTGTGTTCTGCTCCACAGTTGACACTCCAGATCCCTACGTGGAGCTGTTCATCCCCACCGCCCCCGACTGCAGGAAGAGAACCAAACATTTCAACAACGACATCAACCCCGTGTGGAACGAGACCTTCGAGTTCATCCTGGACCCCAATCTGGAGAATGTTCTGGAGGTAAGTCCCAGGGCTGGGCTGGGGAGATGGAGGGTAAAATAACAGTGGCTTACATGTGTGTGGGATGTGATGTCTCAAGATCACCCCTCAGTTTAAAATGTTAAACCTGGGTTTAGCTGTGGTGCTAAGCAAGAGGTGTTGGATAAATTGAATTAGTCAAGGAGTAGCCTGAAGAATCATTACAGGATATGCCTGTGAGTCATCTTTTGGACAGCTCCTGGGGAAGAGTAGCTTGCTATTCCTCACATCAGCTGTGGAGTACTCTCTGCTTCCTACCCTGATTCAGCTCTGACTGACAGGGCATAGGTGGGGCTTAAGTCGAGTGTCTGCCCATGGAGACAAAGCAAAAGCCTGGTTCTGCTGTGTCCTCCTTGCCTGGAGCCCACCCAGGGCTCTTCTGGGGGACCACTCCATGTGCAGCCTTGTTGGCCAAGCCTCCGTTCAGTCTCAGTGTGTTAAACTTCTCCAGGCTGCACACAAGAGCTGAATGTTAGATGTAAGTGTTTTCTGAGTGGGCACAGCAAGGATTTAAGGTTAGCTCTGGTCCTTTGTGAGCTCTGTTCTTCATAAAGGATGGCCCTACCACCTGCTCTCTTCTGACCAAGCTTACAGAGTTCAGTCTAAATTGGCCAACTGGGACAGAGGCTGCAGCCTGTAAAGGTTTTCCTTGAGCTTGTGACCATCAGACCTAGGGCCTGAAAGGGAATTGTGCTTCCTACAAGTTCCCTTCGTTCCTGGGGAAGGCTCTACAGTTTGAACATTACACCCATGGATCATGAAGAGCTACCCCATGCATCCTGTACTAGTGATAAAAGAACTTAGGGAATTCACAATGATTTCCTGGGCATCAGTTCCTGCCTGTTCCTGTGGTGCCATTGCTGGGCCCTGCTCTGAGCTCCCTTACACTTAGGCAGCTTCCCTAGGAATGTTTGAATTTGTTGAGGACAAAATTTGGTTCAAGGGTTTTGATAAGGATAAAATTACTACAGTCTCAAACACAGCAGGATGGATTGCAGGTAGAAATGTGTCTTCACAATAACTAAAGGCTGTTGCTGGTTCTGAGATAGTGCAATAAAATTCCCTGAAAATTACTGCAAAAGAGTAGATAACATTTAATAATGGTTAGTTGTGGACTTGGGAGTGTAGGCAGGAGCCTTTGGATTCTGCAATGGAGTGCAGTGTCAGGAATATGTAAAGTCACCTCCCCACCTAAACCCTCTGTGAATTCTGAAGCTCAAGACTCCACAATCCTTGTGACTCCTTGGTTTGTTTTAATCTGCATCTTTGACCCTATCCCAAGTGCAGTTTCCCTTCTGAAGTGTAAGCAGCTCTTCAAAATCCCACTAAGAAGTTTTTGCTTTTAAGAGACGGTGCTCAGAGACTGCAGGATTGGGCATAAAGTCCTGCAAGGAAACAGGGCAATGTAAATACCATTAAAATAATGAGCTCTGTCCTGAAATAAAGAGAATTCATAATTTCAAAGGATTGCTTGTGGCACAGGATGAAGAAGATTCTTTATAGCTGAGAAGAGGCTGATCCCAGATGTAGCAACTAATTATTCAAGTGATTGTATCTTGATTCCTTTTGTTTTCTGCAAAAGATACAGTCCAAGCCACAAACTTGTGATATTTTAGAAGATATAATGCCACAAAGTGGAAAAAAAACCCCATAAGTCAAATGAGTTTGGAGATCTCATTTAATAAAAACCATGTAAATGATAACTTGAAATTCTTTCTGAATGTCTTACTTGAGGACTTGGAAAGCAGCCACTGGGGGAAAAAGTCTGCTAAATGTAGATCCACATGGATTAGAGCAAAAGCGTGGAATGGTGTTCTGCCATATCCACATCCATCTTTGGATATTATCACATTTTGGAAAGGTCTCTGCTCTGACATGGAAGGTATGAGAAGAGACTTGAAGGTCTGGCTGGATACAGAGAGCAGCTTTGTGTAAATTGGAATGTTGCACACTGCCAAATCACTGGTGTAACAATCTTGATCTGTAGAGTCAAGGCTGGGGTATGTGGATTCCATCTTCTCTGAAAAGTTGCTGGATTTTTTTTTGGCCTATCACAGTTAGAACTGTACAAGTTTCTCCATGGGGAAGTTTTACTGACTGGAAGTTTGAAGGTACTGTGCCTTATATGTAGAATTTGAAGGTATTAGAAAGGTGGTGAGATTTGCTGCCAGAGAGGTGCTGGGATGGAAATCCCATTGTGAATAATCCTGATGTATTCCTGCAATTCAGTCCCTTGAAGTGCCACCTCCACTGTCCATGTGCTTATGCTGGTTTAAAAGAAATGTCAGTTCACACTGGGCATTGACTGGGTTGGGTCAGGCCCATTCTTTTTCCTTTTTTTTTTTTTGTTTTGTTTTGTTTTGTTTTGTTTTGTTTTAATTCAAGCATAGGCTTGATGGAATTAAAGAGGGATTTCTTGCAGTAGAATTGAATCCAGATATCTCTTCCAGGTTACTCTCATGGATGCCAACTATGTTATGGACGAGACTCTTGGCACATCCACGTTTCCCATCTCTTCTCTGAAACTGGGAGAGAAGAAGGAGGTCCAGTTAACTTTCAATGATGTAAGTTGGACATTCATGACTCTGCCCTGGTCAGAAGTTTTCTGAGCATTCACTCTTGCCCATGGATAAACACAGAACCTAAAGACACTTTTAAGCCTTAATTATTTATCTTCTTACATCCCTGCTGAGAGGAGAATTAAGCAAAACAAGTCCACTGAATGCCTTGGTGTTCCTGCTGGAAGAATGCTCTTTAAGAGTCTAGTTTGGAACTTTCTCTGCCTAAAGCAGTTTCTTTCACTCTCAGTGTAGTTTAGTTTCATGGCCTGAGTTAGTGTGAGGTTACTCAGAGTTTACTGGTCAGTGCATTGCCCCTCCTGCTGCTGCCTGTGGCTTCCAGAAAGCTGAAGGAATTCTTTTATTATTACATGTTTCACTTTCTGTAAGTGGCTTGTTGTAACACAGCCCTGGTTAACATGCAATGATGCAGTAATTGGATTATTCCCTTTAAACAGGTGTGCAGATCAGATGGAGTCACTTGAACAGGGCTTGTCTGCCTGCACTGTAACTCCTGGAAACTTTTTAAATCTGGGTGGAATTGAGCTTGTTCTGCACATATTAAAATCTATAAATACCATCTGCATTTCTGGTTTGGGCTGTTGTTTATTTTATAATCAGAGGTCTTGATTTGTCACCACTCTGCTGTTTTCCATGTGATACAACTTTATGAGCATAATTCCAGCAAGTAACTGGTTAAAGGCCTATTTATTGGAAACCAGAGAGTTTCAGATGTGAGGTTTAGCATTTAATTTGGTGTAGCCTTCGGGCAGTTGGAATTTTGGTACCCTCCATTATTTTTCCTTTTTAAAATAACAGCATTTTTTGAAGTTTCTGCGTATTTATTTCACTAAGTGTTTCAGTAACTCTTGGACTCCCACAGCATGGGCTGAGATCAGGTCCTGGTTCTGCCAGGCATGAGGTGGGGCAGTGAGAAAGAACTGATGAATACATTTTGCAAACACAGTTCACAAAGCTCATTCCATTAATACAAGGCCTTGCCTTGCCTGAACTTCTCATCAGTGTTCAGCAAAGCTTGGTAGGGAGTCATAGGGGAAAAAAACAATGCAAAAAAGGCAAATACACTCTGAAATTTATAAGCAAATAGTTAAGGGGAGATGAAGTCAGGTTGAGCCCAATGTAGACATAGCATGTATTCCTGAAGTGTCTGTGGCAGTCTGTATAAGGTATAGAAAATGTCATGATGTCTCCCTGTTGGAATGCTTCCCTCCAAGGGTTTATTTAATGTGCATACATTTTTATAAGTATTGGATCACTGCATGGTTTCAGGATCTCTTTCTAAATTAGTAATACCAGGTGGGGAATAATGTAATTGCTTCCCTGCCTTTGAAGTGCCTCTTCAGTGACTCTTGACTCTGTTTGTTCATGTCCTCCCTTTGTTGTTTCTCTGTCTATTCTTTTCCCCCCACAACCTTGCTCATGCCCTGCCTCATTTACAATTCCTGTTCCAGGAATTGGGTCTGCGTGTGGGAGGCAGAGGCAGCTTTGCATCCCAGATCCTTCACTGCTGTCTGAGGGTCAAGCAGGTGTTCACTCTGGGGTGTTGTGGCTCCATCCCTGGTGCTCACATGCCCCAAGTGAGGGGCAGAATCTGGTTTTATGTAGAGCACAATCTGAGTCTGTCAGTCCTCCAGGGCTGCACCAACGAGGCCATTGCACAGAGAGAGGGTGAAAACACCTCTCCATTCTGTCTGAGTTCCACAGCTAGTACTCCTGGATTGTGCCTGACAGGGAATTGGTGCTTTAATCATAATTTTTTTAAACTTCTTGCCTGCAGGCAACCCTTTCAGTGCTCTGTGAAAGGCAGAGGAGACCAAACCATAGCTCTTGGCCAGGGAGTTTGGTGTGGTTGGCAAGTGAAGCCATTGTGCAGTGACATTTATTGCATTTTCCAGCAAGCTGTAAGCAATCTCCCTTCCTGATGGCTAGTTAAGGCATGTTTAGCTGTGGAGAGACATTTGGTGGCTCCTGTTGAACACAGAGCAGTGATTCCCTCACAAAGGTGGCACTTAGATGTGATCTCCTGGTTCTCCTGCCAGCCATGAGTGGGTGAAGAGAATCAGATCCCCTCAGGACAGGGATGAGTTGCTCTGTCAGAAAGGGATTAGCAGTGCAAGAAAGGCAAGACAGTAGGATCTGAGGAATGAAAGTCAGCACTTTCCAACACTTTCCACTGTATTCAGTGCAAGGCGTGTATTTTGGAATCTGTGTGCTTTAAAAAAAAATCCATAGAAAATAATCTCATTCATATGTGCCAAAAATATCCTTCTTTTTAAACAAAAGTGAAGAGGAAAGAAAGAAAAGTTCTGACAGTTGTTGATGTTCCAGGTGTGTTTGTGGGTTTTCCCTCTCTTAAGTGCTGTAACCATATTTAAATATTTCTTGTTTAGGTCACAGAAATGACTTTGGAATTGTCTCTGGAAGTATGGTGAGTATCTCATTTTTTTTTTTTAAAGGGTGAAAATATACCAGCAGCAAAGGATTTTTTTTTAATTTTAAACCGTTCATTAAAATTTTAATGGAATCACAGAATATCCTGAAGTGGAAGGGACCCACAAGGCTGATCAAAATCCAACTCCTGGCCCTGCACAGGACACCCCAAGAGTCCCACCCTGTTGGGATTTTCTTAAAAATATGTGAGGTAGAGTGCAAAAATTCCTTGTTGTAGCATAGAAGTACCAGGTACTGTAAAAGTGAGGAAATTTTACAATTTTGGTTTATTTTCATGTTGTAATTCTGTTATTGACTAAACACCCTAACTGGGACTAAGAGGTATGACCCTTCCAAATGTTTGCAGGAACATCCCATGTAGATCTCTCAGCCTGGTTAATGTGGAGGCCTTTCAGTCTCAAGGCCTTTGTTTCTAAAAAAACCCACGGACCTCATTCAGGTGCAGCTTCATCCTCATCCTGTTTTACCTTCTCTGGGAGCTTGGCCCCTCACATGAACTTTCAGCTGCTGTTACAGAGCTGCCCCTAAAATGTATTTAAATGTAAATACCACACAGTGAAGATTCAGGGGAAGATGTAGGGCCAGGAGTTCTCCATGTAAAAGCTAAGTAGATGCCTACCTTTATTTGTCCCTTTTTTTCCCATCTTTCTCCCTCATTCTTCACCTATCCTGGCAAAAGACCAAAAATCACATTGAAGCATAATCAGAACAATACATTTCACATCTAAAAATGATTGTCTGAGAGCAAGGCATTTAAGGAGTGATTTTTTGTCTGTAACTATAAATAGAAGCACTGTAAAAGTCAATTTATTTCCTGATTACTCCGGAGACTGACAAACATCCCCCAGGGATAGTTTCTGTTCATCATGTTGTACTAGGAAAATGCATTTATGGGTGGTCCTTGAGACCACCCTGAACCAGCCAGCCTTTGTACATTACAAGCATTTCATATCTCTGACATTAAATAAACAGAAGATGCTTGGCTGTGTCTTCTTCTTAGGCTTTGAAATATAAAGGATCTTATCAAGTTCTGCTGCCATTCCCTGATATCCTTGCAGGTTGTGTATATCTTCATGGAACATTGCTTCCAGGGAATTTTTTCCCCTCTTTTCTTAATCCTGTTATTTTATTACATAATAGATTGTTTTAAAAATCCGGGGAATTATGATCTGAGCCTAAATGGATCCATTTCACCATTGTGTGCTTTTCACCCTGGGTACCAGGGTGGATTTGTCCACTCGTCCTCTCTACTATGCATGGGAAGTGGTAGCTGAAGTTGTACCTTTGTTTAGGTGCAGCACTAAGATGGTTACACAGCCTTGTGTGCATTTACAAATAAATGAAAAATACAGAGGAAAGGGCTTAGTTTTTCCTGGGTGTGCCAGTATCATCTGTACTGTAGATTTATAATTGTATGTGAGTGGAGAACTCACTTGCTGTATTTAATTGTTTGCTTTTAATGACTTCTATTAATATAAAATGTCTTAAAGACATATTGTACTTTGTTGTACATATTGTACATCACTCCAAAGCTGATGGATGGTGTCACATGAGAAATACGATTCCATTTTGTCCTTTGTGAATGGGTGAGGATTTTCTGGGTGGGTGGGATTTTTCCCACAGTGATGTTTGTGCTCCTGTTGGGAACTGAGCCTCCTGTGACAGCCTGTCCCTTTTCCCAACAGCTCCTCCACCGACCTGAGGTTCAGCATGGCCCTGTGCGATGAGGAGAAGAGGTTCCGGCAGCAGCGCAGGGACAACATCATGCACAGCATCAAATCATTTCTAGGAGAGAACAGCCAGAACCTGACCACTTCCCGTGATGTGAGTCTGGAGAGTTCCATCAGGATTAGCATCCCCTTTGGAATCCTTCGTTTGCCTGTGAGAGGAAAGGATGAGGCGTGCCAGGTGGAAGGGTTCGATGTAGGAAGATTATAGAATATAAAAATTCTTTTCCTCTATGAACATACAATATTTAGCCTGGGGAGTAATTTTTCTTGGCTCTAAATTTATAAATTAAAGTTTATGACTGGGGGAAGATATAAAAGGAGAGATTTAGATTAGATATTAGGAAGGAATTGTTCCTGTGAGGGTGGTGAGGCCCTGGCACAGGTTGCCCAGAGAAGCTGTGGCTGCCCCACCCCTGGAAGTGTCCAAGGCCAGTTTGGATTGGGTTTGGAGCAGCCTGGGATAGTGGAAAGTTTCCCTGGGGTGGAAATGGATGAGCTTTAATGTTCCTTCCAACCAAATCATTCTGGTGTTCTGTGGTTCATTGGCCCCCTAAACAAGCTGCTCCAATTTTTTCCCGTTTTAATCTCAGGCTTTGTTAAGGTGTTGGCTCTGAGGGGAGATTGCCATCTGAAAAGTGCCTCAGGGTGTGTGAAATACCTGCTGAATCCTGCAGTGGCTCTGGGCACTCACCCCGCACAGGATGTGCCCCTGCATGCCCAGTACCCATCCCATTCTCTGTGACCTTCATCTCTGAAAGACTAAGCAGGAAATGAGCTGGTTTAAATTTAGAGTCAGCTTGGAAATTAGTTTATTTCTTTCCTTCCTTCTTTTCCTTGAGCCAGTTTTACTGGATTAGGGTTATGAAGTTTTATTTCTTTGAAACATGAGGAACTGCAGCTTTCCTTGACTTGCTGGTACTTTGAACCAAGCCAGGAGGAAGGGAAGCCAGCAGATCTCAGTGGGCTGATGGAGGCTTGGGTCATATCACAGAACCAGGGAATGATTTGGGTGGGAAGGGACTGTAAGGATCATCCAGTGCCACCCCCTGCCATGGGCAGAGACACCTTCCACTAGCCCAGTTTGCTCCAGCCTGTCCAGCCTGGCCTTGGAAACTTCCAGGGACCCAGGGGCAGCCACAGCTTCTCTGGGCACCCTGTGCCAGGGCCTCACACCACAGTGAGGAAGGGCCCCAGATCCTACTGAGCTCTATAGTGATTTAATAAAACACTTCATTATTTAGAGTTAATTAAGAATCCACATGGTACAGAGCTACTTATTTTGTTGTAGCTTTTCCATTCTCTTCCTTCCTTGCCCATTCCCTCTTCTGTGCTGCTTCCAGAATTGTGACAGGAAAACTTTATGCCTGTGGGGGAGTCAAGCAATGAACAGTCCATGAATTAATCTAGGTTGATTCCTTCATTGGCATTGAATTCCTTTTGTGCATTTTTAATATAAGGAGAATGTGACAGTCTTTTGCAACCCACACTGAAGAATATCTTTTACTTTTCCATGAAGTTTTGAGCAGGTGGTAAATGTTTTATTGTTGTGTACTTTTGAACTCTATCTTGCTTTGTGAATGTTCTTCTATGAACTTTCTGAGGAACATGAAAGAATTTAACAAGTATTGCGCACACATTAATTGGACTGATTTAAATCATGTGTATAGCGAAGGAACATTGTCAAGGTTTCTTAATTTTCAGTTCAGTTGTTTTAATCTTAACACATGCAGATCTTATCAGAGTAGGAATCTGTCAGTGTGGCATTGGTGTGACCTAGAGCAGAATAGGATCTTCTTCAGAAAGGATGTGGATGTTCTGCCAAGCTCCAGTTGGAACTGGACTGATACTCAGTGCCTCGGGTCTCAGTTCCATGCAGGTGGTATCTGTGCATGAATTATTACAAAGGATAGCTAAGATCTCTTATTCTTTGTGTCATCATCTTCCCTTGGTATCCCTCACTGACTCCAATACTGAAATTTTATCAGTTAAATTGCATCTTCCCAGACAGTAACTGTAGGTATCCTCCCATTTTTCATATGCCAAATGTGTATTTCTAAGCTGACTTGTCAGAATTTTTATCTGTTTCTAGCAATGAAAAAAAGCCTTTTTGTTCAAATTAAACTGTAGTTTTACTTTTATTGCTTCAGATGGAAGATAGCAGGAGGATTTATGGAATGTTTGAAGTCTTAACATGAAGTTGGGAGACTTTGAGTAGTCTCAGCTGACTGTGGACCTTGTTAAATCTTGGACAAATCACATACTCAAAGTTCACCCAAGTTGCTTCATCTGTGAGTAGCTTGTGCTTTGCAGGAGGCTAAGAGGCTTTAATACCTGAATTCATTACACATGTCTGGATGGGGAAGTGAGTAGTTCCAAATTTCCTGACTTAATCCTGAGGCACATTCTGGAAACACAGAGGTAGAGATTTCTCATACTTCTGTTCTTGCTCTGTTTATTTTTTTAATTTTTGCTGCTTCAAGCAATTTTCTGAACATACCATAATCTTCTAAAGAAATCATACAGTTCTCTACAACTGGATTAGCAGAACAATTTTTTAATAATCATTTGTGTGCCCTGTGGCATTCTTTTTCCACCACAGGTATTCAGATTTTATGCACTGTGCTTCCAGGGCATTTGGATGAAGACATCTGCACTACTCATTCCCAAAACAAGATTTAGTATAGTTTAGCTTTTCTTGCCTGATTACTGGAAGATATGATTAGAAACCTTTTGGTTTGAGTGAACTCATGTGCTGGTGGTTCTGTACAAAGGATTTGAGGTTCAGTAGAAGGGTATGCAGCACTTGGTATCCTCTTTTCTCTGTTCTTCATCAGGACATGGTTTCTTGGTTCTTGGTTCTTGCTGCAGCCCTTTCCCCCCCTCCCTGCCTCTGCCCTACTTATCCCATAGGGCAACTTGCAGGATGAGTGTGTTTAATTTCAAAGTTTACTGTTTTGTGCCTTTAAAACATGTCAGAAAGTGAACTGGAGCTAAAAAGCTGGTTTAACAAACCTGCCTGCTTCCTCTGCAGAGCAGCAGAGGACTCTGAACGTGCCTCACTCAATTTATGCTGCAGCTCAACTTCTATTGAAATAAATGAACAGAAGTGTGCAGTAGGTGCTTCTCTTCAATTTACTTTTTGCCATCATTTTAAAGCTTTATTTATTTACTGTGTGATGCCCACAGGGAGCTGGGAAAGGGGCTCAGCCTGGAGAAAAGGAGGCTCAGGGGGGACCTTGTGGCTCTGCACAACTCCCTGACAGGAGGGGACAGCCAGGGGGGTCGGGCTCTGCTCCCAGGGAACAGGGACAGGAGGAGAGGGAACAGCCTCAGGCTGGGCCAGGGGAGGAGCAGGTTGGATATTCGGGAAAATTTCTTCCTGGAATGGGCTGTAAAGCATTGTCAGGGGCTGCCCAGGGCACTGGTAGAATCATCATCCCTGGAGATGTTAAAAAAATGTGTGGATGTGGCACTTGGGGACAAGGTTTAGTGGTGAACACAGTGGTGGTGCTGGGCTGATGGTTGGACTTGATGATCTTGGAGGTCTTTTCCAACCTGAACAGTTTTGTGATTCCATAATCCACCTTCCTCTTGCTGTATCCACCCTTCCCAGTGGAGGAATCTGGCAAGCCCAGAGTGCCTGTGGATCCAGGAAGCATTTGCAGTCAGGATGTTGGTGACTCTCCTGGACATTCCCAGCCCATCTCCATAGTGGATTCCTCTGCCTCCTGTGGGACACTCCCATTGTCCTGGTGCCAGTGCACTGAATGAGTGGAGCAGTGGTGCTCTGGAAGTGTTCTCACATACCTTCTCTGGGCTTGCATCTGCAGGTGACATCTCCATCCTGTTGGGATGTGTCTGCTCAGGCTGAGTAGGCAGTGCTCCTGAGGAGCTCTCAAAGCCTCCTCACGTTATTAAAGGAGTGATTACTGACATGGCTCTTCCTTCAAAGCAGCTGCTCCGTTATTGGGGTGTTGGCTTAACAAAACATATCCCAAATCCTTCCCTTGACTGTGTCATTTTTGGGATAGATCCCTATCTCTGGAGCTGCACAATGAATGTAGGGCCAGGGAATACCTGTGGTTTCTATTACTAAAGCTGAACACTTATGATGGAGGTAACAAAATAATCTCACTGCGTCAAGAATAAGCAGTTTTGGGGAGTGGAAGCCTCAGGAAACATCTCGAGTGCCTTGGTCATTGTTCATGGGCATTTCCTTGTGACAGTCAGTCCCCAGGGGAGTTTCATGGCTTGGAGCATGGAGTCTGCAGAAAGAACAGGGCTCTGTCGTCACATGGATCCATTTCTTGTCACTAATCCCATCTATTGGCACCTGAAATTGCCTTTCAGGGAGATTTTTGACAGATTAGCAGTTTGATCAGATAGGGGCTTTCTGCACAGCTGTGCAATTCTTTCTATGCTCAGTAACAACCAAGAGGTGATTCCTTTGTCACCACTGAACAGTGGAAAATCCTCCTGGGTTTTGGAAACTGGGAACCAGATGAGCCCTTTACTTAGGGTAAAACATATGATGGTGGGAGCAGATCAATTTTTATTTTATCTTCTTTTTAGATACCTGGGGAAGCTGTGCAGTTGGGGGGAACAGCCTGAATGTCAGGGCTGGGCAGTGAGAAGGAGAAAAGTGTAAAATAAAATCCCTGTGGACACAATTTTAACCTGGTGCCACAATAAACATGTCTGGTTCTGCTCACTCCTCTCTTGGTGGCTGAGTAGTTGTCCAGATCCCCATGAATTCCCATTACCTCTCTGGTATTTTTTGCAAAATAGTGGTAAAATTGAGACTATGCTAATGTAGTAATTCATTCATGCTATGTAGTAATACTGGATGTTTTTGTTATAAAACTTGTTTTTAAACTCCCAGTCAAAATATTATTTGTCCCTGTTCTGTTTCTCATTAGTAAGTTTTACTGCCTTTGGCTCTGTCACAATGATATGAATTGGATTAGAGCTGGTGTTTACGTTGCTTTAAAAATCTCTGTGGTCTTGTAACTGACCAGTTCATTTAATAACTGAATTTAATATCTCCTCTCATTCGGATCGTGGATAAGGACAGACATTCTAAATGAATTCTGAGCATATTTTTGTTTAGAAATCTTGCTATGAGTGGTGACTTCTGCACATGAATTCTGACTCTCCTGGGGGTGCTCCCAGGGTGTGTCCCTTGTCACTGATGTGGTGGTTGTGTTGCTCTCACCCCTGCAGGTGCCGGTGATCGCCGTGCTGGGCTCGGGAGGGGGTTTCCGGGCCATGGTGGGCTTTGCTGGAGTCATGAAAGCACTTTTTGAGTCAGGAGTCCTGGACTGTGCCACCTACATTGCTGGGCTCTCAGGATCCACCTGGTAAGGCCTTCCTCTTGGTCATCCTCAGCTTCCCTGCAGCAAGTTCTGAAGGAATTGTCACAAGAGCTTCTACGTTTATAATTCACAGCACATTTTGCATATCCAAGTCTGCTGGGGGAGGTGTTCTGGATGCCCTGAAGGGCAAGGACAGCTCAGGCTCCAGGTGCTCCTCCAGGAGCTTTGATTGCAGGAATGGATGGAAAGAGGTGCCAACATATGCACCCATATTTCTATATCAACACCTAATGTGTGTTGTTTTATTTTCCCAATGAAATGTGAGAAACCAAAAAAAATCCCTTGTGATTTGAAGCTGATGACTCAATCAACCCAAAATGCGTTGTATGCTTTGGGAGGGCCTTTAGAGCTCCTCAAAATCGCTGGAAGATCTTTTTCCTCCATTTTACACCCAGTGTAGAATTCTGGTGGATTTACTGGGAATGTCTGAGGCCTGGCTGCCACCCTACAGGGCAACCCACAGTGGATTACCCACTGCCTCAGTCCTACTGGTACTGTTTAATTTAGACAATACCTCAGGTTTTAAAATAGTTCATTTAGCCTTGAGGAGCAGGCACAGGTATTGATGGGGGAGATCTTACTGTTGTCTTCAGTTCCTGATAAGTAGCTGTGAAGAAAACAGATTGTGTTTGGAGATGCCCAGAGAAAGGACAAGGAGTAATTGGATTAACTCTTTGGGAAACTATGCTGCAGTGAGAGTGGCCAAGCACTGGAATGTGTTGAGCCATCCTCACCTGAGCAGGCTGGGGATGGTGTCATCCTCTCAGTCTGACTCAGGCAGTGCTCATGTGAAAGCTGAACTTGACTGAGCACAGCCCTGAGCAGCCTCATCTGACTTAGGCTGGCTCTGCATTGAGCAGGAGGCTGGAGCAGAGACCTCCAGGGTCCTTTCAGACTCGGGGATGAGATTATAGAAATGCCTCAATTCTTTGAGAGAAAAAGAATTGTTGTAATATAAACAAGCCGGGAATCTGCCTGGGATGAGTTTTATCACCTGGTTTAGCTCTAAGGAAGCACATGAATTCCAATTCCACACTCTAACCCCAAAGTTGACTCTTGAAGGAGATAATGATCAGTTCTATTCCTTGTATGGGTTTTTTGTCAATTTTTTTGCATTGTGTGAAACTTGCTTCCCCCCTCCCAGACTAGGGGGAAGCTTTCAGAATGCCAGGAGGTTTTGAAATGCCAGAAGTGTCTGTGAACTAGAGTAAATTTCTCCTTTAGACTGGACTGTAAAAGGTTGGAACACGTGTTTGCTGTCACTGGTGGTGGGGGCAGATTCATCATTGTCCCTTGAGAGAGATGGATGGACTTCTGTCACAGCTGTGAAAGGCAGAAGGTGGATGAAGAGCAGTGGAGTAGTGCAATGTGGTGTTAAAACATTCCCTGTGTTTCTAGGGAAGGGTTTGCAATCCCTGCTCAGGACAGACGTCACTCTGCTGGCTGTGAGGTGTATTTTGGGGAAAACCCAGGGGTGAATACATAGTTGATCTAATGTAAACCTATAAAATCTGAGTTAAAATAGCAAGATTATCTGAACTGCTGCAGTCGGAAACAGATTGGAGACAGTTGTGTTTGAACAAATTTGCTTTTGCTCTCTGATGTCACCCTTCAGTCTTTCCTTGCTTGATGAATAAATAAATTGACACTTTGGCACTCCCTTTCTTTTCTTCCTTTTCCATGCAGTCTGTCACTTGGGAATAATTCTCTTTTCTCTTTTTCCTGAAGGGTGGAGAATTCCTTTCCTGATGGGAGAGGCAAGTTTTTGCTTGTCCCCCTCAGCTGCATGCCTAACCTTGGAGCAATGCTTTTCTGCCATCTCGCTTCACCCCTGTGCTGACTTCTCCAGCTGCATTCCCCTTTCCCTGCACCCAGGAGCTGATGTGGAGCCCGTGGATGGAGTCCTGGCAGCCCACGTGGGACAGGGTTGGTTGTGCTGTCCCAGAAATGGCTGGGCACGACCTCAGGGCCAGGCTGACCCCGTGTATGTCTGAGAGCTGTGCCTGGAGTAAGGGATGTGTACCTGAGCCAGGTCACTGGGTAAATAATAGTAAATGAGCCCCTCATAGGTTAGAAGGGCCTGTCTGGAGTCTTGGTGTGGCCTAACCCAGCCAAGTGGAAGCCAGGGCTGCCTGCACGTGTGTCTGAGCTTTGTTTGCAGTAAAACTAAACTTGTTTCTCAGTAACAAACTCATGATTTGCCTCTTCCACATCCTCACAGTCAGCTAACTCTCTGCACAGGTTGTAGTTACTGTGCTTCAGTTTATTATGGAATTAATAAATATCCTGGACCCCACCTGCAGAGCTGGCCCAGCACAGGGGGGACCTGGAGCTGCTGGAGAGAGTCCAGGGGAGGCACCAGGATGATCAGAGGGATGGAGCAGCTCTGCTGGGAGGAAAGGCTGGG
>VXBB01019664.1:0-30787 GCA_013399915.1 Illadopsis cleaveri | reverse complement strand
CTGGAAGTGTCCAAGGCCAGGCTGGATGGTGCTGGGAGCACTCTGGACTAGTGGAAGGTGTCCCTGCCCATGGCAAGGAGTGGATCTAGAGGGGCCTTAAGGTCCTTTCCAACCCAAACCATTCTGGGATTCCATGATACACTGAGATATTTTAGGAATTTTTCAGTACTGGAGGGCAGAGAGGTGCCTCTAACAGGGGGAGAACTGCATGTGTCCTTCTAGGACCTCCAGTCTGCCAAACAGTTCTGCTAACTGGAGGAGCTCCTTTCAGCTTAGGAAGTTCTGTCTGATAGCCCTTAAACAGAAAATGAGGACTCTTTAATCACTTCATACACATTATGGAAAATGCATATTGAGTGCTTGATCCTGTGCTTATATTTAGAACAAATTGCTCAGCTTTCTGTGCTTTGAGAAAAAGGAAATGACAATTTGCTGTATAAATGGAGAGTTAATTAAGCTGATTTAATCAGTAACTGTATTAACTCATTGATGAGCTTTTTGTAGCTTTCAGGCAGCTGCCACTGCAGCAGGTTTGGTGCTCACAGAGCCCGTTTGCCCTTGCAGGTACATGTCAACTCTGTATTCCCACCCGGATTTCCCAGCCAAGGGCCCAAAGGAGATCAATGAGGAGCTGATGCACTCTGTGAGCCACAACCCCCTGCTGCTGCTCACCCCCCAGAAGGTCAAACGCTACATCGATGCTCTGTGGAACAAGAAGAGCTCAGGGCAGCCTGTCACCTTCACTGACATCTTTGGGATGCTCATAGGGGAAACCCTGATCCATGATGTGAGTGCTGTTAAAGCTGTCAAACCCTTTCAGATAATTCCCATGTTGTAATTACTATTATAAAATAATATAATAATTACTGTTTTTTGAAATTACCTTTGTGACGTTTAATGAAGGGTGCACATTTTGCTGTAAGAAACAGTATTTGGTTTAAAAAGTACTAATTTCAATGTGAAAGATCCCCTTGGGTTTTTTTTGAAAAAACAAGACAACAGGAGAGCTTCATACTGTTGAATTCTATAATTGAAAATTCCTAATTGGCTGAATCAGGCCCAAAGACTTCCAGTTCATATGAGTCAGGTGAACAGCAGCTGGATTTGATCCTTGTGGCAAGATTGAAATGTGTCAATAGATTTGCAGATGTGTTTTTTACACTTCTATCCCTCATGAGTGTACACTGATGGTGGGTTTTAAACAATTTAAAACACTGAAAAAGAGGAAACACAGCTTTCAGTGGCAGATGTATAGAATCCTGATGCTGAAAGGCTGTTAATGGTTGTGTGAGGTTGGTTAGAAGTCCCTGTTTACCAAGGGGTGAAAAAATGCACAGATGTTTAATTTAAATCAGAATCTGACATATCAGTGAAAAACTTTCCTTCTCAAATGTCATTGACAGGAGGAGTCTCCCAGATTTTTATATAAAGTAAAAATATGTGATATTTATATGTATGTATATATGTGTGTATATAAACATCCGCAGGCCTTTACAGGTTGTCTTTCTTTCCCTGCAGAGGATGGACACCACTCTGAGCAATATGAAAGAGAAGGTCAATAATGCCCAGTGTGCTCTGCCACTCTTCACCTGTCTACATGTCAAACCAGATGTCTCAGAGCTGATGTTTGCAGGTGTGTTCCTAATCTGTGTTGAGTCACTTGTGGCAAGGAGTGAGGTGTGTGGCTGGTTAAAAAAAAAACTTTTTATTTTTTTTTAAATGCACCTGAGACTACCTGCATCTGACTTCTGGGAATCTGACAGTGTTAAGAGGTTACTCAGGGATAGGTGATCACATATTCAGGTAGGAATGCCAAGCCAAAGAGAAACCTGGTGACTTCAACAGGGAAAAGATGTTTAAATTAGTGTATCAAACAGGGAAAGGAAAATCTTCTCAGTTACCTTCTCTTTTAGAGAAGGGTGAAATCAACAGTTAGACTCAATGATCTCAGAGGTCTTTACCAACTCATGATTAAAATTGGACAAACAAATTAGATATAATGCCTCCTTTTCACTTCTTGCCCAAGTGCTGTTGGTAGCACAAAACCCCCTTTTACTTGTATTTATTCCATAGGTTTTAATCCCCTCTGGTAACTTCAGTTGAGAGTGGGTCCAGTTGTGGAAGATGCTACACAAAGATGAGGATGTCTACATACATACATACATACATATATATATATATAGTTACATACAAGACTGGAAAGGGAAGTGCCAGGTGGTTTACCTCCAGTTTATACATCATTGTATTTCCTAAAATGGTTATTTGGAGAAGGTGTTGTCAAAGCTTTGGTTGGAAATGAAAACGAGGATTTGTAAATTAGGCTAAATATTTAATGGAAAAAAGTGTCTTTTTACTTAGGAAACTGATACCTTTTTGTTTGAAAACAGGAGTTTTTTGGGTTTTAGATGAACATCTGTTTTTCAATAAATTTTATTTGGGTTACTGTTTTAAACCTAAAATGATCTTCTGTTAATAATGTCTTTCTCGCAAGATCAGAAGCACCTGGAGGCTTTACTTTGTTCTAAAAAAATATATTCCCTGTGCCAGTGGATCTTGGGTTTGCCTTTTGAGGCTGACATCTCTGTCATTATAGAGGGTGTTAGATCTTGATTGCTTCTTATTTTAAGCTCTGTTCCTCCTTTTAGCTGATGTGAGAGCTATAGTAAACTCTGAACAGAAATATTTACATTTCCTAATTTACTTTAAGGCAGAATTTTTATTTCCCTGAGCAGGCTTTGTGATTTGAGAAATCACCTTTAGTGCAAATACAAACTGGAGGTGGACTAACACAAATTAATTCTAATTCTCAGTTCAGCTTTGATGTCACTCTGGTTCTGAATACATATCTGCCAATTCATGTTTATACAGCTAAAAGGAAATATGAAATTCCTGGACTGGGTGGTCTTCAAAGGAATTTCCTTCTACTCCAGTGAATGTGAAGATTTGTGGGTGATTTATTTGGAAAATAGGATGTTGTATTTAACTTAGCTCAGATAAGCATTACCCTGTGCAATGAAACTCCCAGCAGTCATGATTAAACCTTTCCTTTTCAGGACAGGTGTTCACCTTCTGCTCCACACGTCAGCAGGAATATCCTGAGGGTGGATGGCATTCCATGACATGTGGGGATATTTCAAAGCTGTCTCTTTTGCCTATCTATTTCAGAATTACTTCTGATTTATTTCCAGTCAAATCAATCCCTGCTAAAAATAGGGAAGGTGAAATAGACAAATGGGTGAAATACTAAAAAGAGAAGATATGTTTTGTTTGTTATTTGCTCCCTTTTTGAACTGAATTCTCTGATAGAAGCAACTTCACTAGTATCAAAAAAAAAGTGTTTCCAAGTCAGCTAAGATCCATTTTCAAAGGCCTTCTATTACATTGATAGAATGCAAATCACTTCTGATATTTTCCGCTAAGATCCGAAAATGGACATTTGAGCATTTTATTCCATTTTTTTCTTGAGCTCTCTGCTCAATAAAATGGACTTGTAAAGATATCTTTGGCAATGGTTGAATTGATAAGTTTATCAGCTGCCTCTCAGCTTTGCCTTTTGGTATTGGATTTCCTGGAAAACTTTAGGTTTGAGTAGAATCCAAATGCCTCTGCTAGAATATTTCACAACCCTTGGGATAGTCAATGATTGGTTTTGTGCCACCTCTGTCACTGCTCTCCATATTTTTGGTGGAATTGCAGTGAAGGAAAAACAGCTTGGAGCTGAGACCCATGTGTGGCAGGGAATGAAAACCAGATATGACTGTATGTTCCTCATTTGTGATCTCTCCTTTTATACCTCTGGCTTTCCAACCTCATTCTTTTCACCAGTGTTTATTGTGGTAAGAGAGAATGAGGATTCTTTCCCTGCTGAGACATCACTGACCTTGATTTGATATTCCTAATGGTTATCTGGCTTCCCGTTTCACTAAGATTTCTATGCTTGGTTCATTTCTGTGTTTTCCTTCTCTGTTTCTATTCAGGCTGAGATTTCTGACTCAGCACAGTTTTGTTTCTGACTTTGCAGACTGGGTGGAATTCAGTCCATATGAAATTGGAATGGCCAAGTATGGCACTTTCATGTCTCCTGATTTGTTTGGAAGCAAGTTTTTTATGGGCACAGTGGTGAAGAAATATGCTGAAAATCCCTTGCATTTCTTGATGGGTGAGTATGTGACAGAAAGAGGTTTAAAAATAAAAGCAATTTCAGCAAGTTCATGGACTTTTAAATGCAGTCACACAAAGTGTGAGACAGGAAGTGGAGCTCTCAGTTTGTTGGAAGACATCCATTTGAAAGATTTCACAGATGTGGATTGGCATTGTTTATTTGTTTCTTATTTCCGTGGTTGGTTCTGATTTGGACATCTGAGCTGATGACTTGGCATGCTTAAAACTCACAGATGTGTTCAGAGAGCAACCAAGTGCTTAAATAGTGCTTATTAAGATATATTTTCCTTCTGCCAAGCACCAGTCATTGTTTATTTTTTCTCTTTCAGGTGTCTGGGGCAGTGCATTTTCAATATTATTTAACAGAGTCCTTGGTGTCTCCAATTCTCAGAATGAAGGGCGCACCATGGAAGAAGAATTAGGTACTATTAGTAAATAATTCCACTATGCAGAGCAATTACTACCAAGATCCTCCCTCTGGAAGGATGGCACTGCTGGTAGTCATTTAAGAATGTGGAATTAATTACCTTTAGTTGCTGGCACTGCTGGATGCTGCTGAGGTGGGGAAGGAGCATTGGGAATGTTCTTTCCTTTCTCTTCTGTTTCTGGTCAGTCAGAGCTGCTGAAGGTCACATGCATCTATCCAGCTCTCTTCTCCAGTTAATAGAATCCTCTATGTTGTTGTGTGATTTTTGGAGAGCAGAAGCTGACAAGTATTTGATAGTTACTTGTGTAGTCCCTTGTCACTGGGCTGTGCTATTAAAGGGATTAGCAAAATGCACCTAAACTCTCTTATCTCTGGGTTGTTAAACTGCTCCATTCTAACCACAGCCTGTTGGTATCTGGTCCTTTGCTTGCTAATTGAGCGGTTTTGGTTTCACTTCTGGCACACAAATGGCAAGGTGACTGTAAACAAAGAGTTGTGTCTTGGTTTGGATGGATTTTATCAAGTTTTATCTGAGAATGTAGTTAATGATGAAAGGTTTTTTACACTTTTGTTTCCTATTACGAAGGCAGTATTACAGGGAAAGATCTGACCAATAAATAAATTGTCCTAGATAGCCAGATCTTTCTGAAGAGCAAGAAGAGAAAATGTAGATTGAGACAGTTTTTAAATAATAACCTCTGTCTGCCTCCTAATGGATGGAATTCAGTTGTTTGATAATCTCTTCTTTATGGATGAGAATGAGACCTCCAGGTTCCTATTTCTGACACAACTCATGAGTATTAACTCCTCATGGAGGTCCCCTGTCAATAAATGTGATCATGGAAAATTCTGCTTTTGAAAGACAGTGATACACAGAATGTTATCTGTCTCTGTGACTCATTTCACATATCATTTAAAAATTATTCTTTGAAATGAGATCAGATGTAAAAATACACATGTGACTTGAACCACAGTCTGGACCAGAGCTGGAGATGTCCCAGTTCCACCTTGGCACCACAGTAACATTTTCCTAGTTCAGTGGGAGCTACTGAGAGGACAGGAGCTAAATATCTACATTTTAATGAGGGTGAATAACCTGTATCAGGTATGTGGTGCAGAGGGGAGTGGGAGGTACTACTTGAGGGTTACATTTTCTTTTCCAGCCCAAAAATTGCAGGCTAAATCCAATACCTGCTGCTCATGTTCTAATGTCCACAGCAGATCCAGTCTCTTCAGCTGTGTTTTCTATTACAATGAGTATGAGAATTTTATGACTCAGATTGTTTTGAAATTCTTAACTTTTCTGCCAGTTAAACCCCAGCAGTTTGAAGGAATTTCTGTTTCATTCAACAGAAAATATTAGGCCAAAGCACCTTGTGAGCAACGACAGCTCAGACAGTGAAGATGAATCACAGCATCCAAAAGGTAAGGAAATGCTCAGATTCCATTTCATCATTTCCTTTTTCCATCAGCTTTTGTGTGGCTCAGCAAAATAGATAACAAGAGATCCCGGAATCTTCTGGGCTTCACTTCATGTCTCCTGCTCAAGCACATCATCTGGTGATTCTCTCACACACGTCTGGAATTCCACATACACCCAAATATGGGGTTTGCTGAGCCAGAGCTCTCCTGAAGTGTGTTTCCAGCAAGCTGCTGAGCTCAGAGGCACCTTGGAATTGCTGCCAGCCCCCTAAACCAATGCTCTCCATTGTTTTCAAGGGTTTCTTCATCAAATATTTACCAGAGAATGGTTTAATGTGTGTTTCCAGCATTCACAGGTGTCTTCTAGCACCTTTGCAAATGACATCTGATAAAGGAAATTCCTCTTGCATGGCACAGTGTTTGTAACAATGCCCAAATCCAGGTGCCCAGAAGAGGCACAACCACAAAGGGAATGCTGGGCAATGGGAAGAAACCATTCTATTGACAATTATCTCTTAAGTACCTAAAGCATCTGGAGATTACCAGTGTCTTAGTCAGCTTTCTGTATTTGATGATATTTTTGGGGTGATTTTCACCTGCAAAAATCTGGTTTTATTTTTAACAAGTGGAGCAAAGATGGAAATGCAGTTGTTTGTGATTTCAGGATCTACAGAAAAAAAAAGAAAATCCTATGTAGTGAAACAGGGAATTATGTCATTAGCTCAGCTCAGTGATTGCTTCTTCAATTCCCCTTATGTGTAAAACTGTAGGTGGTACCAGATTTTGTGTTTATTTGTGGATTTCCTGTTTAAACACTACAGCCAGCACCAAACACGTTTCTCTCCTACTTTGTATCCATAGTGAATAATCAACAAATCTGGGATTGTAAACACTTGGAAATCCTTCTCACTTCCATAGAATGTTATTGGACAGTAATTGGACTTCTCTTGATGCTTGTTTTCTCTCTACTTATATAAAACTCAGCTCCTTTAAAACCTGGATTGAAGAGGCAATTTTAAAGCTGGATTTAAAGTATCAAACTTGAGCCTGAATTATCTTCTTATGCAAAACACCCCAAAAAGTCAAGTTTTGACAGGTGAATGAATGCAGGGTGGTGCCAGTCCAGGTTATTTTTAGTGTGAGCTCCAACTGCAGACATCTAAGTCTGGATCTTTCATTGTACTCTTTAGTTAATTAAAGCCAGATATTCATTGTAGTTTACAGTTTACTGTAATGATAATTTCAGGTATTAATTCCCATGCTATAGCATTATCCTTTATGCAGACTAACTCTGCTTTCCTGAGGAAAGCTGGATTTCTAACAGGCAGGAAAGGTGAAGAAGGTTGTCAATGCACATCCAGATGAATTTATGTCTACATCAGATATGGATTTTATCAGCTCAGGTCTATCCCTGAGCCCAGCAGAGCTTACAGAGAAAGGCCTCAGACTAATTAAGTCTTGCTCAGGTCATCTCACATTCCCAGTCTGTTTTCCTGATGGACACACCTACACTACTGTGGTGCAGATGAAAGGTTTCACTGGGCTGTGAAGCTGCAAGAATGAATTCTCTGCACTCCTCTGACATCACTGTGGCAAAGCTCCATCATCCAGCCCCCAGCTCGTTGAAAGAATTCTTTTATTTTCCTAGATCCTAGATTTTACAGCCCTGAAATGTTGATGTTACACTTGCTGTGTTTCAATACCCCTGCTGGTGTTTCCATTGTTGTGTGCAGGCACGGAGGGCGCCGAGGCCAAGCGGGAGAGGCTGCAGGAGAGCAGGCAGGAGAGCTGGGTGCAGCGCATGCTGATGGCCCTGGTGGGGGACAGCGCCCTGTTCAACACGCGCGAGGGCCGCGCCGGCAAGGTGCACAACTTCATGCTGGGGCTGAACCTCAACAGCTGCTACCCCCTGTCCCCTCTGGCTGAGCTGCCCACCCAGGAGTCCCTGGAGGAGGATGAGCCGGCAGCAGTGGCAGGTCAGTTCCCAGAGCACTGGTGCTGGGTGTGGTTATTGATGCAGCCAGAGGCAGTGAGTTCCCAGCGCGGTAACATGACACCAGGAGGGTCACAACAGCACGGTGGGGACTGACCAGCAGTAGAGCTTGTGAGGGGACTGGGAGGCTCAAAGGGCATCACACAGTGACCTCTGTCTGCTCCCTGCCCTGTCCCCTGGCACAGCGTGTGGAACAGCCACTGAAGGGACCGGGGCTCTTTGTTTGGCAGAAGGGGACCAAACTGCTTTTGTGTATGGTGCCCTTTGTTACATCCACCTTTTCACTGTCTTGGCCTTCTCCAAAGGGTATCCAGGTTTTTCCTTGGCTCTTATTGGTGCCAAGACTGCTGGTGGAAATGAAACCTTTCCTTGTTCCCCTGCAGGGCTTCCCTGTTGCAAAACTTTTGTAGCTCATCTGTTGTCTTTGTCTTTTGAAAAAAACCCTGGAGGCAACACACTTCTTCACTTGTAGGATCACAGAATCAATGAATTTGGAAGGAACCCACAAGGATCATAGAAGTCTAACTCCTGGCTCTGACAGACAGCCCAACAATCCCACCCAACAATGCATCCCTGGGAGCATTGTCCAAATGCTCCTGGAGCTCTGGCAGCCTTGGGGCTGTGTCCATTCCCTGGGGAGCCTGGGCAGTGCCCAGCACCCTCGGGGGGAAGAACTTTACCTGATCTCCAGCCTGCCCCTGCCCTGATACAGTTGATAGATTCTTACATTGCTGACACCATGTTCTTCCCAATGTGAATCCACCTGACAAAACATTCCAGGGTCCCTGATGTGCAGGTGCCTCCATATTTCATGTTGGCTTAAGCAAGAATGTGGGTAGAGGATAAGAATTTCAGAAAAATACGAATTTGTAAAAGAAGTTCAAGTGTCTTCCCCTACTCCATGAGGGATATAGTGTGTGGGACAGTAGCTGTGAAGAATAATTGTGTTTGGTTAGGATTTTGGAGCCTTTGCCTTAGTGTTCACTGCAATCTGCTCAGTGAAAGGCAGTTAATTGCTTGGTGTTCTTCTGGCACTGGAAGTGTCCAAGCCCAGGCTGGACAGGGGTTGAAGCAACCTGGGATAGTGGAAGGTGTCCCTGCCCATGGCAGGGGCTGGCACTGAGCAGTCTTAAAGGTCCCTTCCAACCCAACCTATCCCATGATTCTGTGATCCATCAAGCAAAGAACAGCTACACCTCTCTGAAGGGGATGTTCCTTCCAGGCTGTTCCTCCCAGCACAGCCCTACCAACCATCCCTGGTGACAGCAACATTCTCCTCAGCCCTCATTTCCTATTCAGTGCAAGGAGATTGTCCCAACCACTCATTAAGCAACAGTAAATACCAGATGTCATTTAAAAGCTTAAGTAGCAGCCTTGCTCTAATGTGTATTTGTTGATGTAACAAATCCCTTGCAGGGCTTGAAGAGTAATTTCCATCTGGACTCCACTTTCTAAATATTTCTGTCATCTCAGAGGTGTTTACAACTGGGTAGTCTTAATATTTATAGTACTTAGAAAAGAGGCAGGAAAGTGGGTAGGAAATTTATGGTTGGAAAAAATGACAGTTGATGAGAATTTGGCATAATTAAGACACGTGAATATTCTTCAGAATTAACTATCAACTTCCTGGGATTTGATTTCAATGGAAATAAAATGCTAGTTTGACAGAACTCTGCACCTCTGACACAGTTACTTTGGCGTGCCTGAAACTTCTGTGGGTTAAAATGGGAAAAGTTTGACATGACTGCAGTTTTTTGCTGTTAGCCAAAGCCCACATTCATAAACCTGCAGTAACAACTCAGATCTGACAGCTGTGAGTGGTTGAAATATTATAGTCAAGAATAGTTAAAAACCCCTTCAAATGTCAGTAGTTAATATAGAATGTAATCATTCAGTAGTGTGATGAGTGTATCCACATTTTAATGCTGTGAATTTTCCTAATATATGGAATAGCTGAGTGTCCAGCCAGGGGCGCAGATAGAAAGGAGACTGTGGTGTAAAATTTAAATCCTTAGATTACCACGGCACTGGATGCATTTAAGCTGTGCATATTTATTCCTAGCACTGGCAGTTTACCTGTCAGCTTGAGTGCAGAGAGAAGTCTGTATTGCTTTAAGACTTACTCTCCTTTATTGCCAGACACTCCAAAGGAGAAGTAAGTGAATAAAAAAGGATATCAATAATACTTTCCAGCTCCAGTTGTCCCAAACCCTCTGCAGAGGATGAACTGTGGCTGACCTAAGGCAATCTTACAGTCATTACTGAGGATTGAATTTAGAGTCTGCAGTGCCTGCAGCAGAGATCCCAGCTGCTTGGTCTGGAAGTAAAACCCTTGGCTTTGCTTTTCCACAGGTTCTATTTGTGGATATCGTGCTAAACATTTTCTTATTTCATCAGGAATGATTTAATTGTGAACTCAAGAGTTGTTCTGTTTCTTTTCTTGATGTTACAACACACCATAACAATTTGAGAAAATGCCAAGTGCATAACAATGGGGATAAATAACCCCTAATCTCTGCTTCCTTATTTCAGTATTTATGGAAACAGCTGTAGTAGATGGACGTCAGCAGCAAATGCCCTTCTCATCTCCCCTCCTTCCACTGGAGCTGCCATCTGTGGCAGATTTGGTGTGTAGGACCTGCCCTCTGTGATTTCCTAACAAATACCTGTCTGTGTATCCCATTGCTGGGAAATTAACAGGACTGAACTGGCTAAACGTGGAGCTGGGCTGGTAAACACAGAGCCACAGAGTTGTTAAGGCTGGAAAAGACCTTTAATCATCAGGTTCAACCATCAACCCAGCACCTGTCCCCAAGTGCCACATCCTCCCGTTTTGTCCCAGTTTGCTGTTTGATGGACTGCAAGGTGCTGGTAATAGGAATGCATCTTTCCTAAAAGGCTGAAAATTCATGTCCCAGGCTCAGAGATTCTATGAAGGCTGTGATTGCTGAAACCCATTTATATGGCTGTTAGAAATTTATTGACAACATTAAGCTGTTTTCTGCTTCAAAATATAGTAAGATTATTTTGATAAATTTGATTTTAGGGTCATGAGGGCTGTAAGCAACTTGTTCTTCAGTGTTGGGAGGAAGTTTGTGTGGCAGTAAAAACATTCCCATCACTGTTATAGCTGATGCTATTCTGAATTAAAGGACCCTTCAAATTCAATTTTTGTAGCATAAGAAAAGACAAAACTTGAACAAAAATAGTTTTGCAATTCCTTAGAAGTTCTAAGTGAGAACAAGGGGTTGTCTTCAAACAAGAAGAGGAAAACAAAATTGGTCTACTTGTGCTAAAGGGAACTGTAGTCAATGTGGGTTTTTTAATTTTTTTTTTTTAATTGTGATGAATTTGATAAATACTGATATATTTTCATTCATTTATGCTCATTCATGATTATGAAATATATCCAGTTCTAAAATAGGTTTATAAACACAGATAGCCCTTTAGCAATAGGCAATGATTTAAAAGTGTTCTCTCCTTTAGAAATCAAGGCAAACAGTGGGAAAATGTTGTCTTGGCACTTAGAAAAGGCTCCTCTTATAAATAACAACAGAAATAAAAAAAGAAAGCATCTGTTTTAAGATTTTGTTTGGTGCTCACAACATGCTGCTCCTGAAATGAGAGGGACAAGAGTTAGAATTATTTTTGATGGATTTTGTTTGCTTTAAAAATACCCCTTTATTTTTCTTTTCAGATTACTATCATTGTCAATAAGTAGGTGCCTGGAAATTCATTTGCCAGGTGATGCCAGGTGATTTGCCAGGTGCCAGGAAAAATAATTATATTTTTCTATCCAGCATTCCTTACATTACACTGCCCTCTACAGATGTGAGCATTAGATTTTTGTTAAAAAGCACAACCACGCACTGGAAATATTTGTAAGGTCTGGAACAAGAAAAGACTGTCAGGGAAAAGTTTTAAGTACAGCAGGAATAGTTTAGTAGTATCCAGTGTTCAGAAAGTCTCATTTTCTGGTATCCAGAGACCTGGATAAGTGTGAAGACACCCAGGGAAAATGGATTGGTTTTTCCTGAGCTGCAGCTGAGGGAATGTTGGGGGTGGAGGGAGACATCATCAGGTTGGGCTTAGAGAGAAGAGTGGTGGATACCACATTGGGACAGCACCAGCAGCAAGTGGCTGACAGGGAATTCTGTCCAGTGCCTAAATTATGGATATGGATATGGGTCACTATTACTTTTTGTTCCTGGTGGAGTGGTGAGTGTGAGGTCATTAGGTCTGGTGCAGGTTTGAAAACAAGACCTGATAGTCCCAATTTAATGAGCAGAAGCAGACACAGACAAGTGTCACAGGAGGGCAGAGAACACACTGAGGATTTCTGGGCAAATTTGGGAGAGCTGGAAAGGACGTGGGGTTTAGAGGGAACCTGGGGAAATAGGTTTGGGCAGGGGTTGTAGGACACTGAGGGGATCACAGAATATTAGGGTTGGAAGATCTCTGGAGATCACCCAGTGCAGCCCCTGCCCAGGCAGGGTCACCCAGAGCAGGTGACACAGAGGCACATCCAGGGGGCTTTGGGATGTCTCCAGAGAAGGAGACTCCACACCCTCCCCAGGCAGCTGTTCCAGGGCTCTGCAGCCTCCAAGGAGACAAGTTCTTCCTCATGGTGAGGTGGAACTTGTTGTGTTTTAGTTCATGGCCATTGCTCCTCATCCTGTCACTGGCACCACTGAACAGAGTCTGGGACCATGCTGTGACACCCTCAGATGTCCCTTAACATCCCATAAACTTTTTCCTTTGTATATGGATTGTTTGGGATGATAAAGTGAAGGTGGGAGGGCTGGGATCAAACCTGGTTGTTTGTTGCTTTTGGTTTGCCTCAAGCCACCTCTGGGTCTGCCTCTTGCACTTGGCCTCCTGAGGGCCCTTCCAGTTCTGCCTTTTCACCTCATTGTCTAGTTTTCAAGAGTTTTAGTTACAATTGAATTCATGCTGTGTTTACCTGGGATCCACTGTGCAGTTCAAATTCCATGCTCTTTCCAGAGCTAAGGGAGACACTGGAAAGCTCATCAGAACCTCAGTTCTTAACTCAGGTGTCCCTGCTTGGTTTGGTTTTCCCGTGTTCCACACAGATCCTGACGAGTTTGACAGGATCTATGAGCCCCTGGATGTGAAGAGCAAGAAGATCCACATCGTGGACAGTGGGCTGACCTTCAACCTGCCCTACCCACTCATCCTGAGGCCCCAAAGAGGTGTGGATCTCATCATCTCCTTTGATTTCTCAGCCAGGCCAAGTGATTCCAGCCCTCCTTTCAAAGTAAGTCACACAGGCTCATCCTTTCCTGGGTTCAGGAGTTTAAGGTGACTCAGTTCTATTCCATATGGTCCCAGAAAAGCCTTGGTGCTGTTGTATCTACAGCTTTGGAATATTTCTTTTCACGTCAAGGCAGAATATTGCCCTGTGCCTCAGTTCCTGTTTACATACATTCTGTGAGGCAACGGGCACAAAGAGGGATAATGAAACTCCTTTGAAGCAGAAGCTCAGTTGTTTTTATGGAAGTTTTGCTTTGGCACTGATTTCAGAGTTTTATTTTCTGTCAGAATTAAACAATTAAGTCATTTTCCCTGCCATACTCTCCCTCGGCCCAGCTGCTCTCCTCTGTGTGCTGTGATGTAAACGGATGGTTTCATGTCATCATCTTGCAGAAATGCATCATCTCAGGATTGCTAAATAAATAACCTTTTGGAATCAGGGCTAACTGTTCATTTACATCTCACCAGGATAACCCAGCACTGGTTTAAGTGGGGCTCTTAAATCCATCCAGACCAGAGCAAAACAGCAACAGGAAAACAGGGAGTAACTGTATATGGCTGTTTTCTGCAGCAGGTGTGGAAAGCACAGCTGTCAGTCTGTACAACCTGCACATCCACACAGCTCCAGCTGATCCCAAAACCTTTTCATGGATCATTTTAGTAACTGCTACAGAAAAGCCAGCACTTCAGAGACTGCTGTGAGGTTCTCACCTTGTGCTGTGGTTTAGTGGGCATGGCAGGATTTGGTTCATCTGTGTGATCTTGGAGGTCTTTTCCAACATTTTCCATCCTCAAAAAGAAGGTGTTATTTATTTCAAACCCAAATGTATTTTTAAAATAATTTTTAAGGGAGCTCAGAAAGCATTCCTGTTTGAGAAACAACTGACGTTCCTTGTTGCTTTACAGACAAACTCCAGTTAGAACAAACAGAGAATTCTTTTCCTTCAGCTGCTATGGAGTGACAAAACCCCCAAAACAACATTAGAAAATAACAGCAGTAGCAAAATGAGCTTGAGATCAGTGCTGCCATCTACAAAGCCAAATTACAGGAGAATAAAAAGGAGAAATTCCTGTAATCTTTAGGTCTCTTTGGGCTACTGGGGAGAATAGAGCACTGAGAAGACTTCCTTGAGATCCTTTGTTTTTCCTTAAATGACTGAATCCCAGAGTTTGTTTTTCCTTTAATATTCTATTTGCACTAGAATGTATCTCCTTTTTTTGTCAAGAGTGTTTGCCCCAGCAGCTAAATTTGCTGACACAGCACTGCCATTGCCTCTGAAACATCTTTTTCTTCCCTTTTTTAACGTTCCAGAGGCGGAGTCCGTGCAAAAGGCTGTATATGGTCACCCCTGCTACCCTTAGCATTCTGTCTTTGTCAGCTGCAATTTTCTGGGTTGTTTTGGGGAGCATGGAGAGATTAATTAGCAGTCAAGTTGCACCCTGGAGGTTTTTCTCTAAACTGTCATTTTCAAAAGGCAAAAAGTTCCTTAACACAATAAAAAATGGTGAGCAAATTAGATGGTGTCTCATATTTTCCTGAAGCCTCTGTTGAAGGGACTGGTCCATTGTTTCTGAAGCACAAGCGGGTGTGTGCTGAGGCAGGCACAGGTGTACTCCTGAGGCAGAGGACAGGAACAGGAACCAGTTCTGTCCCACTGGTGCATTGCAAAGAGCAAATGCCACTTCAGAAATGGGCCTGTACCTATGGTAGCACTGTAATATTTTACTCCAGTGGGGAAATCAGCCAGCTGAACTCAATGACTCGAGCCTTGGTTTACCATTTTACACNTAACTGTTCATTTACATCTCACCAGGATAACCCAGCACTGGTTTAAGTGGGGCTCTTAAATCCATCCAGACCAGAGCAAAACAGCAACAGGAAAACAGGGAGTAACTGTATATGGCTGTTTTCTGCAGCAGGTGTGGAAAGCACAGCTGTCAGTCTGTACAACCTGCACATCCACACAGCTCCAGCTGATCCCAAAACCTTTTCATGGATCATTTTAGTAACTGCTACAGAAAAGCCAGCACTTCAGAGACTGCTGTGAGGTTCTCACCTTGTGCTGTGGTTTAGTGGGCATGGCAGGATTTGGTTCATCTGTGTGATCTTGGAGGTCTTTTCCAACATTTTCCATCCTCAAAAAGAAGGTGTTATTTATTTCAAACCCAAATGTATTTTTAAAATAATTTTTAAGGGAGCTCAGAAAGCATTCCTGTTTGAGAAACAACTGACGTTCCTTGTTGCTTTACAGACAAACTCCAGTTAGAACAAACAGAGAATTCTTTTCCTTCAGCTGCTATGGAGTGACAAAACCCCCAAAACAACATTAGAAAATAACAGCAGTAGCAAAATGAGCTTGAGATCAGTGCTGCCATCTACAAAGCCAAATTACAGGAGAATAAAAAGGAGAAATTCCTGTAATCTTTAGGTCTCTTTGGGCTACTGGGGAGAATAGAGCACTGAGAAGACTTCCTTGAGATCCTTTGTTTTTCCTTAAATGACTGAATCCCAGAGTTTGTTTTTCCTTTAATATTCTATTTGCACTAGAATGTATCTCCTTTTTTTGTCAAGAGTGTTTGCCCCAGCAGCTAAATTTGCTGACACAGCACTGCCATTGCCTCTGAAACATCTTTTTCTTCCCTTTTTTAACGTTCCAGAGGCGGAGTCCGTGCAAAAGGCTGTATATGGTCACCCCTGCTACCCTTAGCATTCTGTCTTTGTCAGCTGCAATTTTCTGGGTTGTTTTGGGGAGCATGGAGAGATTAATTAGCAGTCAAGTTGCACCCTGGAGGTTTTTCTCTAAACTGTCATTTTCAAAAGGCAAAAAGTTCCTTAACACAATAAAAAATGGTGAGCAAATTAGATGGTGTCTCATATTTTCCTGAAGCCTCTGTTGAAGGGACTGGTCCATTGTTTCTGAAGCACAAGCGGGTGTGTGCTGAGGCAGGCACAGGTGTACTCCTGAGGCAGAGGACAGGAACAGGAACCAGTTCTGTCCCACTGGTGCATTGCAAAGAGCAAATGCCACTTCAGAAATGGGCCTGTACCTATGGTAGCACTGTAATATTTTACTCCAGTGGGGAAATCAGCCAGCTGAACTCAATGACTCGAGCCTTGGTTTACCATTTTACACCCACTATCTCCTCATCTCTTGCGTATCCAAAACAGTCGTCCAGAGAAGGGTCCTATTTCATTGAAAACCAAGATTAAAGATGTTTGACCTTCCCTCTCCTCCCTCTCACACACCCTCATTACATGCTTTTGAGTCATTATTTACAAATTATCTTGTTTACTGAGTTGTCATGAGGAAAAAGAAGCCTGTTTTCCAGAGCTCTTCACTCGGTGTGCTTTGAGAGGCCCCTGTGTGTGGGGATTGGCTCTGAGCACAGCAATGCGTGGCCCGGTGTTTAGGAGCTCTCAGTGGTTGCCACAGCACTGGTACTGCTTTGCAAAATAAAATTATGGATGGCTTTTCCCTCGCTGTCAGCTCCATAAATTCACTCCCCCAGGTTTCTGGGGCAGACCACATTCCTTCCTGTGACTCATTATGGCAGGTGGTGGAACCTGGGCAGGGTGAGTGAGGTGCTCAGTTGGTCCTGCTGGGTCATCTGTGCTGAAATGGACTTGATTAGTCCTGAGAACCACAGGGTGGTTTGGGCTGGAAGGGACATTAACCTCATCCCACCCCTGCCATGGGCAGGGAAACCTGCCAGTATCACAGGATGCTCCCAGCCCCATCCAACCTGGCCTTGGACACTTCCAGGGATCCAGGGGCAGCCACAGCTTCTCTGGGCACCCTGTGCCAGGGCCTCCCCACCCTCACAGGAAAGGATTTCTTCCCAATATCCCATCTAGACCCATTCTCTGCCAGTGAGAAGCCATTCCCCCTTGTCTTATCACTCCATTCTTTGGAAATTGTCTCTCTCCATGTTTCCTGCCAGTTCCTTTAGTCACTGGAAGGCCACACTGAGGTCACCCCAAAGCTTCTCCTCTCCAGGCAGAACATTCCCAACTTTCCCCGCCTTTCCTCCCAGCAGAACTGCTCCATCCCTCTGATCATCCTGGTGCCTCCTCTGGACTCCCTCCATGTCCTTCCTATGTTGGAGACATAATAATTTATGGATTACATTAACCATCCCACACGATCCCTGTTTCTGCAAACCTCCTGACTTTGCAGTGGAAGCTTTTATGCACCTGAGTCTTTCTCCTCTTTCCAGGAAATCCTGCTGGCTGAAAAATGGGCCAAAATGAACAAGCTTCCTTTCCCCAAGATAGACCCCAACGTGTTTGACCGGGAGGGCTTGAAAGAGTGCTATGTTTTCAAACCAAAGGACACCTCCTCGGAGAAGGACTGTCCAACCATCATCCACTTCGTGCTGGCCAACATCGACTTCAGGAAGTACAAAGCTCCAGGTGAGCTCACAATTCCTAATGCTGAATCCACCTGTTCCTCTGGAATCACTTGGTGGTTGTGTACTAGGAATGTTTTGCCTCTGAAACAACTCAAGCTTTGTCTGCAGTCCTTAGGGAATTAATTCAAAGGAGTCGTTAAAAATACAGCAATAAATCCTCAGCCCTAACATTTGGATGGAATTTTTATATTTGTCCTGTGCAGGTGTTCCCAGAGAAACACAAAAAGAGAAGGATTTTGCAGACTTTGATATTTTTGATGATCCAGATACACCTTTCTCTACCTTCAACTTCCAGTATCCCAATGAGGCTTTCAAGAGGCTCCATGACCTCATGGAGTTCAACACCCTCAATAACATGAATGTAAGTATGGGGGGTTAAAGGGGCTGGATTGTTACAGGGAGAGGTGGGTGATGTGAGTAAAGCCCTAAATCTGCCCTACAGAAGGTACAGGGTTTTGCCTCAGTGTTTGCATGATTTTCTCATTTAGTTCTTGCCTTGGATTTGCCATTTTACCATCCCAAGCCATTCAGGATAACTGAGCAAAGGGGGCTCTTAAAGACGTAAACATGATGTGCAGGATTTTATTCTCAGGTTTTTTGTCTAATTGGACAGAAAGGACACTGGAAGTTTTCTCTGAAGGAAATTTCTTTTTTAGCTAACTCAGTCATAATTATTTGTAATTGATAGTTGGCGAAACATGATCCCAAGGTCCTGTGGAGTGAGAAGTGTAATGATCATCCCAGATAAAGATATGGGGGTTTTAATCAGTATAGTGTAGAAAACTTGTTACATCAGCACAAAAGAAATAAAAGTAAAGATTTAATCTTTCTCAACATAATAATTACTTTCTACATCCTTGAAATATGGATTTTCTCAATGTTTGGACTTACCTCTCTGAGTTTCACTGGGGCTTTTTAAATTCTGTGTATTTTTGGGCGACTTCTTTGGTGTTAGTGGCCTCTGTCATATTTTTACTAACCGCATTAAAATCAGTGTTTTTTACACTCAGGATGTACTGTTTGTACTGAAACTCATCAATCCTTTTGCTCAGTGATGGAGCAGAGCTAAAAGTGGGAGTAGCAGCTGCTAACAGAAGCAGGGGCTGTTTTTGTCCATCCCAGAGTGGTTCAGATGTGAGTTTTCCTGTTCCCTGCAGGTGATCAAGGAGGCAATGATGGAGAGCATTGAGTACAGGAAGCAGAACCCCTCTCGCTGCTCGGTGTCCCTCAGCAGTGTGGAGGCCAGGAGGTTCTTCAACAAGAGCAGCCTCAACAACAACCACACGTAGACAGAGGCTATGCCTGGCCCTGCCCCGCCCCAGAAGCTGCTCCTGCCTTTGGAACTGGAGTCAAAAGGACTTGAGTGGAGCATCCCTGCTCCTCACAGGGCTGTGCAACACTCCTGAGCATTCTTGTGAACGTTCACGTTCCAATAGCATTTTGTACTGCTTTTTTAAGAATAAAAACATTTCAGTAGGCTGAGATCCTCATTTTTAAAATTGTGGACTTAGCTGGAGATCATTGGTGTCTTTCTTGTTTTCAATGTCTTTTTTGTTTTCTTATAAAATTGTAAACACTGGTTTCTTTTGGGGGGGTAATTGATTTTTAATTGATGTAAACTGGGCATAGCTTGAAGAGTAAGATGGAACTAGGAAAAAAAAATTGACATCCACTTTACTGCTATATGAGAATGTCTGTACCACTCAGCAAAATACTAAACCTCTGATTTTTTCTTATTTAATCCTCAAAATTACATTGCTTGAACTCTTGAGCTACTAGAAACCATGTGTTAAATTACTGTCAGTTTGTGCATTTCTGACCTGAATGTTTCTTCATAAATGACAGTGATTTTGCATCTGATTAAAACAACACATTTCTGCAAAGGGACAGTGGCAATGTTTCCTGGGGATTGGTAAAACGTGCCCAGGTAAGAATGTGAAGCCTTACTGGCTATTTTAAAAATAAATTGTAGTGCGTTGAGTAATGAAAAGCTGTGCACAGACAGGTTATTTTAGTACCATCTCATCCAGTATTACTGTAACTGTGCAAATGCACAGAAAATGCAGCTGCACCTCTGAAAATTTTAATTGCTAAAATCAGTAAATCCCTGGGAAGGGAAATAATCACAATGCATTTCTTTCAACAGCCACTGCACCAAAGAATCATGGAATGATTGGAGGTGGAAGGGACCTTAAAGCTGATTTCATTCCACCCCCTGCTGTGGGCAGGGATGCCTCCCACTAGCCTAGGTTGGTCCAAGTCTACATGCAAAGTTCTGTGATTAAATAACATTTCCTATATTGATCAATAGGTTATATTTCTGTTTGAGTTAGTGCATGATTAAAATCAAGAGGGAAAATAAAAGTAACTTATCCTAGTGCTGCATAATTTAAACATTTTCCATAAATTCTGGAATACAGAAAGGAACTGGTACCATTATATTATTGTAATATTTTCTTCTAAATGTTGTCTTTCCTTTTGGTAATGTCATATTTGTATTTTTTATTTTATAACATGTACCTACTCTGTTTCATGGAAGAGTCTTTATACAGTTTATATTATCACAGTGTTACCAGATGATAAAAAATAAAACTATATTTGTCACCTGCTGTTTTCAGACAGTTTTGTTTTGATAATTTGTGGGCTATTTTCAGTTCTTTTGTGAAGAGGTGTGGAGCAGCTCAATGGTGTGGGGCAGCTCACAAGACTGACAGTGAACAGGATGAGTCTTAATCTTGGATTCCTTATAAAGCAGGGAAGTTCCTTAGACATTTTTAAAAATAATGTGGAAGGTGAATAATAATGCAGGAAAAACCCTCTTCTGACACACAAGTGTGACACCAACCACACAGTTTTCCCATACCTGGAAATGTGATCCTTGATTTCTCATTCTCCCTCCCTTTAATCCATGTTCTTCTGCTTTGTGTGTACAGTATTTTTTCCAACCCAGTGTGTGATCCCTAGGAGGCAGAAAAAGGTGGATTTAGAGAATGAATTATTTGGGGCTTCAAACATTACTGTAGGGGCAGAACATGGAAGGAAGATCCTTCATGCCTGAAGGACATGGAAGTGCCACCCTGCACTGGTGAAGGTGGTGAAGCCTTAGGGGTGAGCTCAATTCCTGGAAAACAGCTCCGCTGTGGTCTGGAAACCAGCTCTGGTGGGCCCTGGAAAATGGCTGTTATGGGTCCTGGAGAGCAGCTCTGGTGGGCTCTGGGACACCTGGCACCAAACATGTCCTTGAGCTTCTCTTCCTTGGGCATGGGAAATGTCTGCCTGCCTTTTCCTTTACAAGCAGAAGGGAATGCTCAGAATAAATCCCACTGACCTGAGGAGCACTGGAGCTCCTCGGTGTGTTTGTGTTGGTGAGAAGAAAATCCACGTTGGCAGGGAATGGGGCTACAGCCAATGCCCTTTTCCTGTTCCCCTGGGCATGTTTTGTCTGTGGCATGAAACCTGAGCACTAAGTGTGAGTGATCACCTGCAGAGCTCTTTCTACAGAGCACAAAGGGCTGGTTTTCCAGAGAGTTGCTTGTGCTCAGGAGCGGATGCGGGATCCAGCGCCAGGAGGCTGTTGTGCAACTACTTGTGTTGACATAACAGGTTGCTCTGGTGTGCACTGGAAGCAAAGCCGACCGAGCAGACGTTTCCTGGAGCTGTAAATTCACCCCTCACTGGCTGCTGGCACCTGGGATGGACAGGTTTGTGTAGGGATGACTCACCCAGGAGGTTACACAGGGCCCTTCTGACCAGGGGTGGAAGGCAGGGGCTGTGAGAGTTCCCAGGAATTCCCCATGGCAACACAAACACAGCACTGCTGTGCATGTGAGGGGAGGCACTGGGGCAAAGCCAGGACACTGCCAAGTCCTTAACCTTTAGACAAACCAAACCCCACGGGACTGGGTCCAAAAGGAACAGGAATTCTAATGTAACCCTTGAGTGCCAAGTCCCACAGACCTGAAATTAGAGAACAAAGGCCAAGCCAAAACACTCCTGATTTTGTTAGGTTTTGTCAGGAGATGTTTGGGAACAGAACTCCCAGAGCAAGCAGCCATGAGCTTGGAGAGACCCATCTGGATCTTGGGGGTGCCAGGAACACAGCCAGGTGTGAGAAAGACGTGGGGGAAATGGGGCACTGAAAGGGGAACCCCAGCTATGATGGGGTCCCTGGTGCTGGGCTGGGAGCCAGGTCTGATATCTGCAGAGGGAACGGTTCTGCAGCACCTGGGGCTTCCCTGCCACTCCATCTTCACCTGCAGCCAGCAGCCCATTTGTGAGGCCGTCCTGAGACCTGTCAGAAAAACCTTAGGGAACTGAACATCAAACCAATTTTATACTTAAATATTTGTCTTTAATCAGTACAATGCTCTTCCAGTGTGTCCTCCTCAAAGGCTATGACCAAAACGGCCACAGAAACCTGGGAACCCTGAGGTGGCCTTTGAATCTCTCTCACATTCTCACCCAGGTACATTGTTTTATGCAAGTCAAAACTGACAGGGAAAAATAGGCAGCTCTGGGCTTATTTGGGTGTGAAACTGTAACTTCTGCCATTGAAGAATAAACTACACTGGTAAAGCTACACCCCCCATCCCTGGAAGTGTCCAAGGCCAGGCTGGACAGGGCTTGGAGCAACCTGTGCAAGTGGAAGGTGTCCCTGCCCATGGCAGGAGATGGCACTGGATGGGCTTTAAGGTTTTGCCCAACCGAAACCGTTCCATGATTTTATGATTCTGAAGTTATATCATTTGTTTGGAGCCATATTGTAATTTAGCTGCATTTCTGCCCCTCACCCAACTTTTTTGGATGGATTGAGGGGATGGATGGCTGGGCCAGCAGTGACAGCATGGGACACAGGACTTGTGCCGGGCAGTCTAAATTCTGGGATGAGGAGGAGAACGTAGGAGACATCCTCCACCTCCTGCTGGTGCTTAAGTCCTTCCAGACATTTTCTCACAACTCTTTCAGGGTGTATGCTGGAAAACACAAACCAGAATTAATGCCATGGCTTTAAAAGAGACTGAGGGAAGTGTTTTACTAGCGTGTTTGGGAAGCAGAGACTGATGCTTTGCAGCTGTGGATTCACTGCAGATCCTTCCCGTCCGGTTTCACCAAATCCCAGGGATTTGCGTGAGGGCATTTTTGTGTGCCGGTCAGCCCCTGCTTCTGGCATTAATTAATCCCTGGATGCTGCCAGCACAGAGAGCCAGGCTGGAGGGCTGGAGTGATGGGAAGGTCCCTCTGCTCCTCCGTGGGGTTCTGGCTGTTGGTTGTGTATTGTTGGCTGGGATGAGGGATGGGAGCAGAGGCTGAAAGGAGGGAGGTTTGCATCCGAAGGTGTGCCGTGGGCGGTCCCAGAGTTTGTTTGGGATGTCCCTTTGTAAGGCTGGGAGGAAGCTGTTTTGAACTGATGCTTTTTTGACCTCGCGGAAGTCCAGAAGTTAGTGATGCTGCTTAACTCTCATTTGCTGTTCTTCCCTCAGCTTCAAGCCTCTTTTAACACATTGTTTAAAAACACGTTTTAAACCCATTTTTAGGTAAAGAAATTTACTCTAAGGTGACACAGAGCAGGTTTCAATACCCCAACAGACCACAGGCCTTTCTCTGGTGTTGCCTCCATGTCTTTTCTGTCTCTTTTTCCAAGGGCTGCCAGAAAATAAATGAGAGAATAATTTGACATCTGAAATCCACTGTGTCTTTATTGCTCACTTCCTTTTCTTTTATTTCGGAATCTTGGGATCATGGCATCATTAAGGTTGGGAAAGACCTAATACAGCATTAAGTACAACCATCAGTCCAGCACCACCGTCAGCTTCAGCACTAAACCTTGTCCCCAAGTGCCACATCCACGTGGTTTTTGGACATCTCCAGGGATGGGGACTCCACCATGCTCTGTGACATAGCTGTGAGGTGGGATAACTGGAAGATCCAGCAGCAGGTGTGGGGTGGTGTAAGGGAGCAGTGTTTCAGTGTAAATTGTTTGAAATACAGGAAATACAATCTTCTAGATGAAGAACACAGGTATTTATATAGTTAAATATATGTATTTAACATTTATGTTCCACTTACGAACTGTCATTGCTCAAGACCAAACCCACCCCACTTTTCTTCTCACCCCTAGCAGCCAGTGCACATTTTCAGCTAAATGAAGCTTTTAAAGTCCCAAAGATCATTGTCCTGCTGTTTGGTCCCTGTGTCAGGAAAGGGCATCAGTGTTGGGGTTAGGCTTTGGTCTTTGTACTTGTAAAATGATTTAGTACCAGTGGCAAGGAGGGTGAGTTGTGCAAGCAGAAAAATGTGATGAGAAGGACCTAAATTTAATAAAATGGCTAAAAACAGTGAGGATGTGAAAAGCAGGTGAACACTGAGGGACAATGAGCTGCCTGCTGTGGCCTTTACACACTCCCAGAGTCAGAAACAAACTCTCTCTGTCTTGGAGGCTGCAGCCTCAGGTGTTTTGTACAGCACACACTTCAATGTAGATATTTTTCTTCCAGGCAGTGATAACTGCCCACAATATCAGCTAAATTCTCATCAATCTGAGTGAAAATTTGAAAGCACAGAGTTTAGTCTAACACTGAGTTTTGCACTAAACCCAACCATCCTTCTGCTGTGAGTTCTCCCTCTGCCCAACCAAGGCAGTTCTGACCTCTTGTAACTTGGGACATGAGTGGTCTTCAATCAGTGTCTTATCATTTTCCCTTTTCATTTAATGTTTTGTTTTAGAACTCATTTTTGGTGCACTGATTTACAAGGATTTAGCAGGAGAGATCGGGACTGGACCAATGGCATGGCTGATACACAGAATAGAAAACAGATCAGCAAATGTTACAGAATCACAGGTGGGTTTGGGTTGGAAGAGATCTTAAATTTCATCCAATTCCATGCAGGAACACTTTCCACTAGCCCAGGTTGCTCCAAGCCCCATCCAACCCAGCCTTGGACACTTCCAGGGATCCAGGGGCAGCCACAGCTTCTCTGGGCACCCTGTGCCAGGGCCTCCCCACCCTCACAGGGAGCAATTCCTTCCCATCATTTAATGTAGTGTTGGTGGAGCTGATTGAAATGAAATAAACTCACCAGACTCTGTTTGATTTCTTAAGCAGATGTTAACAGGATGCCCAAAAGGGCAATGTCTAAACCCAGCAGCCCCTTCTGTGTGTGTGGCTGGAAGGGTGAGGCCAGAGCATCTCCTGTAAAAATACAGAAGGGGCCAAGCTGGACAAACGTGCCCTGGGAGCTGTGCACAGGAAAGTTGCTCCCTTGAGCCTGGCCTATGGATCTGAAGGGAATTTGCTGTTTGAAATTTGGGTTCCTTTCAAAGCAGAGTGAGGAGCTGGAGCCCTGCAGCTGCCCCACGTCTGACCAGCTCAGTTTGGTGAAGTTTGAACGTTTCACTTCAATGTAAAAACCAACTTTTGTGTTCTGCAGTGTGACCAAAGCCAACTCTTCTGCTCTGTTGTGTAATGCAATAAATGTCAGGTTGACAAATTCAACTCCATTGAAATGGTTTTTTATAATTGCCCGTGGTGTTGTAAGATGCACTTAACAAATATTTGTTGGCTTGAAGGATGTCACTGAATCACTGTTCTCTGATGGCAAACCCTTGCAGTGGAAAACAGCCCTTGCTCATACTTTCCCAGTTCCCCGTGTGGTGAGGAAAGCTCTTACAAAACAGAGAACTTGGTGTTATGAATCCACAGGTAATAGCCCAGCAACTGTGCTTTGCCATCGAAACAAACACAGGCTGTTTAGGAAAAACAAAAACCATGGGAAGATCCAGCCTTTGCTTCCCAGCAGGAGGAGGACACAGTGCTCTGGTGGCTCCCAGATGGTTTGGTGTCCCCATGTCCCCAGCCCCCCTCACTGCTGTGGGCTGGAGGTCTTTGGCAGAGCGATGTAACCCGGAGAGGGAAGGGATGTCCTGGGGGCCAGGGGCTGCTCCTGCAAAACCTGGGCACTTCCAGCCTCCCTCAGCCCGCAGAGGTGAGAAAGGTGAGAAATCCCTTTGCTAGGCCAGCAGCAGGTGCTAAATGCTGTGATGTACGGCTGGTAAATGGGGATTTAATGAGTCTTGACATTCCTCCTGGATGCACAAACAGCTTTTTGCAGGACATTAACGCCAGGTGCCTCTGAGCTGTCCCTCAGGGAACCTCTGTAACCGAGTGAGTGGCTCAGGGACATCACTGTCAGTACTTCAAGCTGCAAAAAAGGTGATTAACCTTGGAACAGAAATCATTTCAGTGGAAAACTGGACAGGTTTTAGTTGTCCCTTACAGGAAGGCTTGGCTGCCCATTTGTCATCAGATTTTCCTCAGCAATCTTACCCCAAAATTTGATTTTCTCTTTCTCTACTTCTCAGTGGTAATGCAGGAAAAATAATCGGAAGTCTTCTCTCTTTCTTTTTGCCTCAGAATTCTGTACGTGGACACAAGACATTCATGACTGAATAGTTCAGCAGCTTTACGGTTTTGGGATTTTCTAGGTAAGAGTAAGGAAAACATGGAGAAGGCAATCTCAGTGCCTCTGCGCACTGAGCTCCCGAGTTTAACCCAGCCCCCTCCACCCGTGAGTGCTGTTCAAGACTCTAAATTTAGTTAGTTAGTGCACGGTTAATTGACAAGTGATTTACATATAAATCCATCCACTTAGGGGCTGTGGCTATATAAACCTTTGCCAGCCCATAGCTCATGTTATGAACAAGGACAACTGTGTGTAAAAATAAAAAGAAAACAAACCTCTGCATCTAAAAGTAGGAAAATCGAGATTTCCAATGATTTTGGGGTGCTGACAAACCAAGGGAGAGCTGCTGGCCCTTTCTCTTACCCAGCAGGAATTGCAGGAGTCAGGGAGAGCCTGGGAGAGACCTTGGCACTGTGGCTGGGAATTGCAGTGTGGGATCCTCATATTTTGCTCTGTGCCTTATTGTTTTTCTTACTTTTAGGTATTGTCAGCTGTAAAGACCTAACAGATAAGTAGCTCATTAATTATTATGTGTCACTCTGAGAAGGTAAGAAAGACAAATGAGACTCTTTACTTGGGCTTAATGTTAAACTATGAGACTTTTAGATGCAGATAAACACATACATTTATTTATAGCAGTTGTTCTTTAGAAATGACAGAGCCAACATAACATTCAAGATGTGTCAGATTTAACAGAAAATTTTGGAGCAATCCCTGGCTTTTTGAGAGCTTTGGGTTGTGTCTTGGGTAATGTTTTCTGGGTATGCTCCACTGCAGTACTTCAGTTGCTTTGGTTGACATTCCATACTTTCATCCATAAAAATCCCAGAATAGTTTGGGTGGGAGGGACATTTAGGCTCATCTTGTTCCAACCCTCTGCCATGGGCAGGGACACCTTCCAGTGGATAAGATCTGTTGGTTTGCTGTAGATCATTTATCTATGCTGTGTATGATGGGAGATTTGATCTCAACCCTTTTTTTTATTTTTTTACCAGGAGCAAAAATTCCTGCCACTATTTCCTAAACTTGTTTAATCTTCTCTCCTATCTTTATTTCCCCTGCTTGGGGTCCTGTGAAGGTCCTGAGGGTCACACATTGCTAAGTACCAGGGGCGTTTCTGGGCAAGGGGATGTTTCCAACCAATCTCAGAGGAGGGGGGAGTGACCAAGAACAGGGGACAATTGGCAGGGCCATCTATGGAAAAAAAGGGGAGTGGGGAACTGGAGTTCCTTGCTGAGTCTTACTAGAACTCTTCAGGCCTAGGGTGTGGTTAACAGTGTGATTGACAGGATCTATCTCAGGGACAGGCCCCGGGGAATTGGGGATGGGGAGTTTGAGGGGATATCCCATTATAAACAAATAACAAAATATACAGAAACTTTAGAAAACCCTAAAATGGGCCCTGCAACAACACATCCCACCAAGAGCGGCCTCTGGCACTTTTTGCATTTTATAAGAAGCAAGGGGAAATCTCAGATTAAACACTTTCTGTGTTAGAATTCCATAGTGAGGGGACTCTTATGGGAGCTGGGGGAGAGAACTGGCACAGGGTGTCCAGAGCAGCTGTGGCTGCCCCTGCATCCCTGGAAGTGTCCAAGGCCAGATTAGACAGAGCTTGGAGCAACCTGGGACAGTGGAAATCTCCCTGGTCATGCAGGGCTGGAATGGGGTGAGTTCTAGGATCCCTTCCAACCCAAACCAGTCTGGGACTTCTCTGAAGAACAGGAGGAATGGAGGCACCAAGAAAAAAAAAAAAGAAATTTCAGCCTCTCTTCCCCACATTGCCATGGCAATCCCTAACAGCCTGAATCCATCAAAACAGCAGTGGAAATCATCCAGTTTTTTTCTGTAGCCTCTGGCTACACTTCCAAGCTCCCCGACCCTTCAGCCAAACAGGAGCACTAATGAGCCATCAGGTTTTTCCCAGGCGTGCACAGCATTGTTTAAAGTCTCCAACCCTGAACTAAGCAAACTTTTCATCCCTTCCAGTTAATATTTACCTGCACAAATGAGGCTGGATTATTTCACAGGTTAGTTTGTAATCGTTACCTGCTTTATTTTGTCTTCCTGACAATGAATCACAGAATCCTGAGGCTGGAAGACACTCAAATATTGGATCAAACTGTGGCTCAGATCCATCTGATTCTGATTAAGGAAGCTGTGCAGGATCTGGTTTGTTTTTTTTTTTAATGTTAAACCTCTCTCCAATTAGTGGCTAAATTTGTTTGGAATTCAGCAAATAACTCCACAATGAGAATTGTTTTTAGGAACTCAAGGAACTTTTCAGAATTGTCTAAAAGCTGCTAGAAATATCTCTTTGGAAATCAAGGAAACTTTCAGAATTGTGTAAAAGTGACAAGAAATATCACCAAAGGTCATGGATTTGTAACAGTGAGAAATGTTAACAATTAATTTAACACTTCCTTGGTTTAGAATTAGTACAGGATATGTTTCTTTGATGTGAGAAGAAAAAAAAGATCCTGGAGAATATTTCGTTGATATTCTGAAATAGAAATGAATGCAAATTTTTCAATGACAGTTCCTTCTAGGACTAAGACAACCCTGGTTAGTGGCACTGTGGAAATGGGGTGGTTTCAGTGGGCACAAAATTGATGGAATGGCCCCGAAATCCAACATTTTTTCCCTGTTTCCACCTTAAAAGTTCAGTTAGACCCTGTGATTGCAGCAATGCTCCTGTTTTGTTCCCTGCCTCCTAAACAAAATGTTTACTTGAAGCTCTTTCCTGGTCACCCTCCCAAAAGTGTTCAGCTGTCCCATGTACCCTGTCTCTAAATCAGAATAACCATATTAATTGGGCAGATCCAGCAGCACAGTGGGTGAAATATGCCATTGCAGGCGCTGTACAGACTTTTCCTTCAAGCAGGTGAAGTGTTACATATAAATGTCATTTTTAGGGAAGTAATTTGAAGAAATTTGCTGTTGCTCTGCTTGGGACTAACTAGAAATGGTGTAAATAAAAAGAGAGCATGCACTGGGCTGGGTAAGAGGCTCATTTTCCATAACAACCTGATGGAGAAGACAGGGAGTGGTCTTAGGCGGGAAGTTTTGTTATGGATTGAAATGTGGAAGACACAAAAAGTAGCATTTCCTACGGGGAAACCCTAACCCTAATGCAAAACTCTAACCCTAATATCAACCCTAACCATAACCCTAAATCTAATCCTCACCCATTTCCTACTGGGAAACTCTAACTCTGATCTGACCCCCAACCCAAATCTGAAGCCCAAACATAACTCTAACCTAATCCAAAATCTAACCCAAATCCTAAACCTAAACTACAACCCAAACCCCTAACCCTAAAACTAACCATAACCTTAACCCCAATGCTAACCCTAATGCAAACCTTCCACTGGAGCAGGTTGCTCAGGGCACAAATCCAGAGAAATACATTTTACTCAGGTGGTTAGAAGGTTGCTTAACTTTGGCTTCTTTCCCTTGATAAAAACATGGGGTAGGTTTACAAGATGTTTCCCTTGATGCTAATTATTATGTCCTTCATCAGTGTTCAGAAAGGCTTGAATACATCAGCCATAGAAAACTCAGCCCACAAGTTACAGCACTCTGTCAGTGACTGGGTACTCTGATGTACTGACTTATCAGCTTCTCAAAGTGTAAATATTTTCTTTTTCTTTTTGGTAAAAAAAAAATTAAAAAATCCATTTTTTAAACTCTAATAATGTCTTGCCTCAGGGAAATCTCTTTGCAGTGAATTTAAGTGACAGACTTTAACCAGATTTCCCCCCTTTCTCTTTTTTTCTCTTTCAATGTGTTGCTGATCATCAGCTCCTGTTTGTAACATGAAAGATCAAGATATGATAGACTTGTACTTTGAGGTTTTTTTCCTAGTTGGATTAATTTCTACAGTAAAAGGTTTGGTTTTCTTCATTCAGTAGTTTGTGTTCAAAATGTGGATATTGAATATATTCAATATATATATTGGATATATGGATATTGAATATATCCATATGTGAATATATGGATATTTAATATTCACTTCTCACTCTAAACCCAAGACATTTTAGCTTAAGGAAACTGGAAAACCATAGGGAATTTTACTACGGAATTTTGCAATTTACTCTGTTACAGAGTTCCTGTAAAGGGTGTCTAAAACTGAAGCTGAGTCCAGGAGAAGGAGCCAAGGGTCTGCCTCGAATAAATTGATGGCAAAGATGTGGAGAAAGAACCGATTGCTGATGTGGTGTGTGCACAGCTGCAGCAACCTGAGCGTGGTGCTTGGAGCATGAGGAGCCCTGAAAGCTGGAACTGGAGGCTGGGAAGGGCTGATCCTCATTTTGTACAGTTTTTGTGTCTGTCCTGATGTGTTTTCCCTCCTCCCCCTCGTGCTGGGAACTGCCCCAGCACAAACCAGTCCCACGGGCAGCATCTCCTGGGTTCTGGGCGCCACCTCTTGGTGCTGGGACGGCTCCTCCGAGGGATGGGATTGCTGTCCTTCAGCCAGGAGAGCCATGGATGTGAGGGCAGCAGCTCATCTCAAACCTCCCTGCAGCAGGGGCTGGAGGTTTAGCACCACCACCCGAGGGAATGAGCAGTACCCGTATCTCTGAAACCAATTCCAAACCTGCCCTTTTGAACGCCACAGGTGCGAGCTGAGGGTT
>VXBB01019656.1:307-22325 GCA_013399915.1 Illadopsis cleaveri | reverse complement strand
TGATATTAATAATAATGATATTATAAAATATTACATATATTGTATATTTTTTTAATACATTATGAGATTTTACTTCTAGAAATCAAGGCATATGAGGAGTGGCTGAGGGAGCTGGGGGTGCTTAGCCTGGCGAAAAGGAGGCTCTCTTCTCGCTCTCTACACTTNCCTGGAGAAAAGGAGGCTCTCTTGTCGCTCTCTACACTTCCCCAAAAGGAGGCTGTAGCCAGGTGGGGATCAGCCTCTTCTCCCAGGCAACCAGCAACAGGACAAGAGGACACAGCCTCAAGCTGTGCCAGGAGAGGTTTAGGTTGAACATTAGGAGGATTTTCTTAGTGGAAAAGGTTGTCAAGCATTGAAATGGACAGCCCAGGAAGGCAGTGGAGTCACTGTGCCTGTAAGTGTTCAAGAAACAACTGGACATTGCTCTTAGTGGCATGGTCGAAATTGGTGTTTGGTCAAAGATTGGACGTGATGATCTTAAAGGTCTTTTCCAACCTAAATGATCCTGTGATTGTATATTTATAATAGCAGGATCGAGCCCAACTCTTCTATAAAATTACAAAGTTGAGGTCAGTAAATACATTAGAAATAAAGTATTATTTTTATATTATTTTTTCAGTTTACATTTCAGAAGATTATGAGCTTCAGACTATAATTAAATGACAATCATCTTCTTACATATAATAACTATAGTCTTTCATGTACTTTGCTTGCATCCAGGGGATATCGTGGAACACAGTACGCTACATGATTGGAGAAGTACAGTATGGAGGCCGAGTCACAGATGACTATGATAAGCGTCTTCTTAATTGCTTTGCAAGGGTAGGAGAGCTTGGAAATACAGTTATTTGGCATTTTTATTGGCAGCTGCAATTCAGAAATCAGAAGGCCTTCTTTCTGCTGAATATGCACTTCACCAGTTTATAAGGGTTTTCAAAGTAAAATGAATTTTTCAAAACATCATTTCAAAACATTTTTGGCAGTGAGGGTCTTCTCCTTGGTTCCTCTTTGGTGAGGAGCAGAAACTTAAAAAGACTTAGCTGAAAGTCAAACTTAGTAGACATAATTCTTAATGATTTGCAGTTGTATTAAAGTAAAATTAGATGCAGTAGCTGAAACAAGAACCCTAATCCTCCAAGAATAAAAGTAAGATTAAAAAGCCATCTAAGTAGCAAAATAATTGTTGTCTTTCTTTTTTCCCCATGGATTTTTCACAGGTATGGTTTAGTGAAAATATGTTTGACAGCGCTTTCTGCTTTTATACCGGGTATAAAATTCCAGTTTGCAAAACCCTGGAACAGTATTTTGACTACATCCAGTTACTCCCTGCCATGGACACCCCAGAGGTGTTTGGTCTCCATCCCAATGCTGATATTACGTAAGTAGGTCTCAACACATTGAAAATGGAGAATATTTCTTTTAGTATTTGGAAACAAATCCCTATCAAATATTTAAGTAATGTATATTTTTCATAGGAAACTTAGGATGCATATAAATTTCTCTCTTGAGTGGAACACTGTGTATATACATTGTTATAAATGCAGTATCTTCAGCTACATTTTACATGTCCTTTTAAAGCAGTTGAAACTTTTATTACTTACTCCTCATGATTTTACTTTTTTTAATTGAAAGCATTATGAAACTTTTATATGAACACATGATAGGTGGTTCTATACAGTTCAACTAGAGAAATTTCTAGTATTTGCCTTTTGTTTCACGCAGTTTATTTTTCTGTACACACTTGTTAAATGATCCTCTGGATAGTCATTTGGTTTACAAGCATGCCTTTGGGTGCAACTACAAACTTGGGTTGCAATCGGTCCCGCCATTTCCATTATTTAAAAGAGGCTTTTCAATTGCACCAAGTACTAGCTCCATTTAAAATTTTATCTTTGACTGAATTCACTCTTTCATTCCAAATAATCCAGAAACAGCTTGCCCTTTATATCTTTCTAATTTTATATGCCCTGTGAAAGGATATGAACATCATCATATTTTTTTCACTGAAGTTCTTAGTAATTCTTCCATGAAATATTGCATTTTCATATGCAGTATGTCCACATTCCACTTTCATTGTTTCTTCACATAGCTATTTTTCTACTTTCAAATAAAACATATGTTATTCAAGCATAGAGCTGCTGTGAAATCCTAACATCATCTAATATTTTTGGATGAAACAATAATTTCCCACAATTTTTCAGTCCCAAAGTTGAGAGGCTGATGCCCTGTCAAGAGGTCTGTATTCTAAGTATTCTAAATATACACAGTTTTATTGTCAACTCTACCTAGCACATACCACTGTTAATATATGCTTGTGAAGAGAAGAATCTAAAAGCAGATTCTGTTTCAAGTCATTCTCTGATATTTGCAAGACCTCCATCCCAGAAATGATTAAAGAAAGAAGAGCCAAGATTTAACAGAGAACTAAACAAAGTCTTGAAGAGAGACATGCTTTAGATCCAAAATTAGGCTTCTAGGAGAGCTAATTTATAGGAGGAAACTTGAGACTAACACTGTTGGGGGAGCTTTAGTGAGTAGGAACAGCTCTCTGGTTTGTCTTTAGTGCTCAGTTTTTCTTCCACTTGGTACCTCATCTATTCCTGTTGGTTCAGTCCTTTTTTTTTTTTTTTTTTCCCCCTGTAGATTTTGCCTTGTAGGGATTTCTTTAGAGTTTGGGGAAAATGTTCAACAGCTTCATGCTGTTTTCCATGTCTTATCACAGTTTGTTATAAGCAACTATACACAGCTACTGTGTCTGAATTTCATCTTTGATGCAGAGACCGAATGGATTAGCATCTCATACAATATAAAAAATTCTATTCAAATTCTTTTTCTAATATCTTGTCACTTCATCTCAGAATATAAAGAAGGCTGACTGACACCCTGAGAGAGCCAAGACCTCTCCATGTTACTATTGCTCAGCACAAGAAAAATCTTATTTCTCACTAATTTACTGTGGCAGTTTTACAGTTCAGCCAAAAACTCAATCTGTTGGTTCCAATTGTAAGGCTTCAATGAATTTCAATGCTTTCATTTAGGATTAGCACCTGAAGTCATTGAGAATGATTTTAACTTTGTGTATAAATCATAGGCTCTGCAAAAGACACATACTTAACAGGTATCTGAGCAGGAAATGAATATTCTGACAATCTTCTGCCAAAACCCTTTCCCAGCTGGTTCCCTCGTGAAGCCTTAAATGTAGCTGAATTTTTGTTAAGCTGTGGAAAGCATGTGAATGTAAGGTTTTGAACACTGTGCTGCAATAGATATTGCTGTTTTCTACACAAAGCTGAGGCAATGTTTCTGTCACATGCATTTTTTCTTAGTTTTCACTTCCAGTACAAAATCCCTATTGGCACAGATTCCAGCTATCAAATAATGATAGTATGTTACATCCAAACTCTTGAGAAAATACTCTTAATGATGTTTTTTGGAGTAAATCAAAATCCACAGAAAATTAATTTTCTTTTTTCTTCTTATGACACAATTCACTTTGCACTCCTGCTTTGGGGAAAAACAATATATAAAGTAAGCATTGAATGCTTTATCTTACATACTTTTAGGCAATACTGATACTATAAATAAGATTCATTTAATGTTGCTGTAGCTTCCTTTATGGTTACTCTAGACTTCCTCAACAGTAATAGAGAAGAATAGATCTTTGTAAAGTGCAATTTCTTTCATCACAAAGCACATATCTAAAATACATGAGCTGAACTGGGCAATCTAGACAAAAAGCTGTTATGGAGACATCTACACATAAATCTCCATGTGATGAGGGTCAACCCATCACATGCAACTGATCCTGTTATCAGGAGCATGGTACTTCCTTGACACACTTCTGCCCTCTTTTTATTGTTACTGTTTGCATCTATACTTCATTTTATTTGTAATCTAAAGGAAAGTGAGTTTTTTCAAAGCCCAGAAAAATTTTGTTGCACAGTGGTTTTTATGTTGAATATGTCCCAGTGGTATGTAAATGAAATTTCTTCTTGGTATTTTAATCTCACTTCCACACTAGAAAATTATTTTTAATTATGTAAAGATTGAGATACATCTTTTTGAATTTTCTATTTTTATTAACAAAAACGTCTTGTTCAAACAGTAATTTTTACTTACATAAGAATCACGTCTCCTCTTCAGAAGGTTCCTAGCTTGTCATTGAAAAAAGGCATATCACTAACCTTTGATACTGTTCCTTTGATTCTATTTTTCAAAAGCCATTCTCTCCTTTTCCCCTAAATTTGCATACTGCCTCCTTTTAAAAATTGTTTATATTTTTTTTTAATTTAGAGAGACCATTATTTAAATTCTGTAATTTATTATAATTTAATTGATGACCTAATCAGGGAACCTACACCTTCTACATAAAATAGCCTGGCCACAGAATTGGAAGAACAGTGCTTGCAGTATGAATAGGAAGGTTTACATTTCTCTAATCACTACTTGTTAAATCAACAGGACAGAAAGTAAAGGTTACAACCTTTATGTCATCAGTACAATCAGTATGTCATCCAAATTACCAATGAAGCCATAAGTCCAAGAGAAATTTTATCTTTTCTGCTCATACATGGTCTTAAATAAATCTTTCATTCTTTTAATGGGGCCATAAATTGAAAAAAAGCTTGAGAGTTTTTAGTCTAAAGTCAAGGGTTATGAAAAACCTTGAAAGCCCCCACTATTCCTATTTTTAGAAACAGAAATTATATCCTCTGAGAAGCAAACTCCCAGCAGTATTTCTTCTATTTTTCTGATTTATAGTCTTTATAATTGCATTCACAATTTTTTTTTTTTTGGCTGAAATACTGTAGTATCTAGCTTCTCTAGTATTGTGACACTGTATCCAAAGCATCTTTAGGTAGAGCTTTAGTTCACACATTCTATCCTTGGTTTCATGTGTTATAGAATTATGTATGACAAAGTTACAGGAGGAGATAGGTGTCATATGAAAGTTGAAAAGTAAAGCTGACATGCAAATCTATGCTTTAAATTGGTATAAATGTACGTCCTACATCACTCATTGATGTATGTTCCTTGTGTAGCTGATTCCAGAAGGTAAAAGTAGGCATTGCCAACACTTCATTACCTCAGAATTTCTTTCTTCTTTCCTCTCATAGCTCTATGCCACTGGATAGCACAGCAACAAAAATACTCCTATAATTCTTCTGTTGAAGGACTGATGTGGTCTACCATCTTTCATTATCCAATGCCACACAAATTTAATTCACATTTTTGTATCGACTCAGAACATTAATTTACACTTGCACTGCCCATGCTTCACTATGGAATAGAAGTTTTTTACCTGCAGTGCTGTAAATCTAGCAGCACTTGTCATTAATCCTGAAACATCTCAAAGCAGAATGAATTTACTAATTATTAAAGTCAGGGCACCTTGCAGAGTTATACCTCCACCCTTTCCTGCTTCTGCATAACACTTTTAAGAAGTAATTAAATAAGGCAAATACTTCTCCATGTTACAAAACTTCTATTGCTTCTTCTCAACAAATAGCTCTTTAGATCTTAATCAGGAATATGCCATTTCCTTCCTTTTCCTCAGAATCTCTAGTATGATAGGTCTTTCTGCCACCTCACCTCAATCTCAGCTTGCACACCTCCTTCTTATCCCTGCATTAGACACACAGCAAGTATGTAACAGGGAAGAGGGAAGTTCATATTCTTTAAAACTGTGCTAAACCAAACCTTCATGATCAGTGTATTATGATTGGTGCAGGATGCAAAGGAAAACAGTTTTGTGCGAGTTTTTGATTTGACACCATGGCACACTGTTTTTTGTGTGTCCTACAAAGTTATCATTAACTATTAAAAAATTCTATTTAACTTTTAACATACTTCTCATCCTCTCAGATACCAGAAAAATACATCAGCTGATGTTCTAGATACTATTACCAACATTCAGCCTAAAGAAAGTGGCGGAGGATCTGGAGAAACTCGAGAATCAGTAGTTTATCGTTCGGCTGAAGATATGCTAGAGAAACTTCCTCCAGATTACGTACCTCATGAGGCAAGACAATCTTAGTCTTGTTTTACTGTTCTCTCTGTTGAGTTTTCACACTACAGATCCCAAAAAAGAGACATTGAATTGTACAAAGGATCATATAAGTAGCAGCAGATTCAAGTAAGGAACCAACACCCTTATTGCTACCAGCATGAATTGGTATGAAGATTTTTTTTATCTCAAATCAAGACATCTAACAATTGGCCATGGACATATGTTAGGGAGACTATGCTTGGACTTCCAAAGCTACTTATGAAAACAGAAAAAAAATCAGTCTCGACATTTTGTGATAGCAGTCTCCTGGGCCTTCTGGGTGAAGTCCTGTTCTAGCAAAATCAGAATAATTGGGTAGTATTAGACAAAAAGTAAAAACTGCACCAGTTTTAAGGGGATAAATCTTAGTTGAATAATATACAAATCTAATATTTACATTTCCAAACACACAGAAAGTTAAGATGTTGCATACTACAATGGCATTTCAACAGTTTAGAATTAACTAAATTTCTTCTCTGCTTTTATAATTTAGGTAAAGGCTCAGTTAGTTAAAATGGGAGCACTTAACTCTATGAATATTTTTCTTCGTCAAGAAATTGACCGCATGCAGAAGGTGATCACAGTTGTTCGCACCAGTTTGAATGATCTGAAACTAGCCATAGAGGGAACTATTGTTATGAGTGAGGCAAGTAAAGTACTTTTACTACACATGGAATGCTGTGCTTTAAACTATTAAATGGATTTATTTACTTTGAATATTATTTAACTCTTTCAGAATTTACGAGATGCACTTGATAACATGTATGATGCTCGAATCCCTCAAGTATGGAGAAGAGTATCTTGGGAGTCTTCCACACTTGGCTTCTGGTTTACTGAACTTTTGGATAGAAATGCTCAATTATCTGCTTGGATATTTCACGGAAGACCAAAGGTGTTTTGGATAACTGGATTCTTTAATCCACAAGGTAAGGTTACTGAAAAGACTTAAGTAGTAATGTATTGAATAGTAATTTAATGGTTATACTGCCAGAGTGTGTCACAGAAGCCAAGAAAAAAAAATGGGTTCAATGTGCGCTTACAGCCCAGAAAGCCAAGCTTAGCCTGGGCTGCATCGAATGGAGCGTGGCCAGCAGGGCAAGGGAGGTGGCTCTGCCCCTCTGCTCTGCTCAGCTCTGGTGAGAGCCCACCTGGAGTGCTGCGTCCAGCTCTGGGGCCCTCACAGAAAGGATGTGAACCTGCTGGAGCGAGTGCAGCAAAGGGCCATGAAGATCAGAGGGCTGGAGCACCTCTTTTATGATGGCAGGAAGAGAGAGTCGGGACCATTCAGCCTGGGGGAACAGGCTCTGGGGATGACTTTTATAGCACCTTCCAGTACCTAGAGAGGGCTACAAGGCAGCTGGAGAGGGACTTTTCACAACTGCATTTAGTGATAGGACAGGCGAGGACAGATTTAAATTGAAAACAGGTGATATTATGTATATGAAGAATTCTTTGCTTTGAGGCATTAAGGTATTGGAACAGATTGCCCAAAGAAGTGTGGGTTCCCCATTCCTAGCAGTGTCTAAGGCCAGGTTGGATTGGACTTGGTCTAGTGGAATTCTAGAATTCTACCTTTNGGACAGGCGAGGACAGATTTAAATTGAAAACAGGTGATATTATGTATATGAAGAATTCTTTGCTTTGAGGGGTTAAGGTATTGGAACAGATTGCCCAAAGCAGTGTGGGTTCCCCATTCCTAGCAGTGTCTGTGTGTATGTGACCCTGCCCATAGCAGAGGAGTTGGAACTTGCTGACTTTTAAGGCCCCTTTCAACCCAAACCATTCTATGTGATTCTATGGTTCTCTGATCTTTTAGCTGGATGCAAAAAACTAGTTTTTATACTACAAGAAGGAAAACATATGGTTAATAAATAAAATAATTTATCTTGCTGACATATTGCAGCATGATATTATACAACTTCTAAAGAAAGTATACTTAATGATAGTGATACAGCAAATAAGGCAAATACTTCTCCATACCATTTTCCTCTGGTTTGAAACTGTGTAACTCATTCTAAAATGTAAATTGTGAGTATGGAAGAACTTTAATCTAGAGCAAGATGTTACACTAGCAACAAAATTACTTTTTACAGTACAGTAAGAGCAATCACTCACTGGAACAGCCTCATCAGAGACATTGTAGAGTCCCCATTTCTGGAGGTTTTCAAGATGTATTCTCCCAGTGCTAGATAATCTCATCTAGTCTTCCCTTTCCCATGAAAGGCTGGACCTGGTGAACTTCCCGTGTCTCTTCCAACACTGTTCTGTGGGCTGTTCTATGATTCTGTGAGCGTGCAATTGTACCAGAATTTATAACAGTTCTTTGTCTTTCACCAAGAATCATCAAAATGCAGTTTTACAATGTATCCATTTCACAGGTTATTTAATGAACAGTTTCTTCAAATTCATCAAAGATATGCTGTGAAGTACAAGCAAACATCTATCATTATCTGATATAGCTTGATATTTTTACCATTTAGAGGAAAGAGGAAGAAAAACAAATTTTAACCATCTCCATGACTAAAAAACACCATTACCTTATGAGTTGTGTGTTCCTAGGAGAGTCTCCTTCAGCTTAGACAACTACCCATACAAAATTCTCATAAGAAAATTCTGTGTGACAGCTATGAGGGGTTTTTGGGTTTTTTTGTGGTTTTGGTTTTCTGGGTTTTTTGCGGGGGGGGTTGGTTTTTGTTTTTTGGGTTTTTTTTTAATTAACCTCTGAAATTCTTAAATGTTATACGAGTTACCTTTGTTTCGTGATCCTTCTGTTCTTACTGGCCTTCCTACTGCCAGAACTGTAAAAAGTACTAATACCAAAGTCTATTTTAGAGTCGTTTTCAGAAACAGCTGAGGTACCTGGAGTACATCCAATTTATTATTAAAAGATGGTATTGGGATGCCAGTCAAAACATCACTCCATTTGTATCCTAAGTGGCACAGCTGATAAGCATACTGATCCCTGGTGATTCAAAAGCAGCACTCACAGTGGTGTAAAAGATAATGGACCACATTCTTTCGACAAATGAAAACATCTGGCCTAACAAACCTGAGATACAGATGGTCTTGAACTTTATTATTGCTTCAACCTCTGTGTTAAAAAACCCCAAAAGTAGTCCTGCAGCTAGAGAGAGGTTTGCTAAGGGCAAAATGTATGCTGTGGGTAGGGGTGAGGTGAGCATATTTGTAATATCACATTATATTTGTAATATTTGTCACCAGGAAATTCACTGTGTTAAGTTCTCTTTTTTCATCTTGATCCCTATGACTCTCAGTTCCAAGCAGTTCTTCATCTCATAGCTTAAAACAGCAGATATCGAGTTTTTGATGACTTTATTGTTATCTTCTGACACACAGAGAAACAACCAGGCATTTGGTACTAGTGTTTCTGGTTTTGTAGCTTTTTCCTTTATAACACATTCAAACCTCTTTGCTGCTCAGTCACCTGTGCTTTGACTATTCAGCCCTTTGCATCTCAAACCTTTCTTATTTCAAACTTCTGTAACATGTATTCAAAACAATACTCAAAAAATCACCTAACTTGCTGCTCAGTTATGTCATCCTCTACCTTCATTTCTGTCTGACACCCTTTTCTCCCCTAACAAAATATACATTTTTCATTCTTTGTAGGCACTGCATTGACTAGATTCCCCACACTCACATAGTTATTTTATTATCATATTCAGACACATATTTTCTGTTTTCCATCAATGAAATCCATTCTATTTCTTTCATTTAAAACAGTCCCACCTTTTAACTAAGTTGCCTTTACATAAACATCAGCTCACACAATGGATAACTTGTTTGCCTTGAAATTTTTTCTTGAAAGACACCTTTATCATGGATCCTGTAGTTGATTGCCTTATGACAATTTGTAAGGCAGTGTCCTGACCAAATATTTCTTAATAGAGTAATTTAATAGAAGGAAAAAAGTACATGCCATTTAAAAATATTTTTCTCGGTGTAATGCACACTATGCCACTTTTGTCACTTGTTTCTATTTTGGTCCCAAAGCAAAGTTTGCTATCATTAGTCAGGATGCTCATTTTCAATACAACTCTGTTTATCTGTCAATAAGTTCAGTGTAGAACCATGCTAATAATTGAGCAAGATTTTATTTTATCATGTGAGATAAATACTAAATGTCTGGCTTAATTTCTCAAGGATTCCTGACAGCAATGAAACAAGAAGCAACTCGAGCACATAAAGACTGGGCTTTAGATAAAGTTGCAGTACATAATGAAGTGCTAAAGCTAACCAGAGAAGAAATCACATCATCTCCTTCTGTATGTATGACATGCAAAGATGTTTCAGTATTAATTTTGGTATTTAATTTATATTATGCATAGCTGAGTTATTTTGGATTGATATAGGAAACAGTTACTAATATCTTCACCTTAATGTTTTTGCTTAGCATAGAAGCCAAATACTAAGTATGAAGATTTGAATTAAGTGTAGAAAAATATTTAATTAAAATAACTGTTTCATTGTACTACCTGTTGATTTTTGGAATTTATAGTAAAGTTTACATGAAACTTTGTAGTATATAGACTTTATTAAACAACTTTTGTTGCCCTCCATTTCAGTTACATTATCTTCTGAAAAAGGATGATATTATAGTTTAAAATGAAATCGTTTGAAGAGATTCAATGTCAGATATTTTTTGCTATAAAACATATATTTCTTTTAATGGTTTAAGACAATTATTATGCTTTATATGCTGTGATGTGTCTTCTTACTCTTCACACAGGAAGGAGTATATATCTATGGGCTCTACTTGGAAGGTGCAGGCTGGGACAAACGAAGAAGCATACTCGTTGAGTCTACACCAAAGATTCTTTTTGTCCAGCTGCCTGTGCTCCATATGTTTGCTGTTGATTCAACCAGACCTAGGGATGCCAAGCTCTATGTTTGTCCTCTTTACAAGAAGCCCAAGAGGACAGATTTGAACTTTATTACAGAGGTATTTTTAAGGACAGCAAAGTCTCCGGACCACTGGATCCTGAGAGGAGTGGCTCTTCTCTGTGACATCAAGTAAGATAGTTTTCCTGCTATGGTAGAAGAGAAATATGTGGCACACATAACAAATTAAATGTGTAATTCTTCTACTGCTCTGTATTTGATGGCTACTTGTCATTATACTAGAAATTGCATTTCAGTCTTGGCTTACTGATTTTATTCTCTGCTTTCATTAAATTCAGCTTGCCTGGACTGTTGACAGTTTTAAAGTAAATCTTTCCAAATAAGTTCATTGCTTGCAGTCTTTGAAATATGCATTATATTACTTTAAATGGATACTTGCTTTAATAATGTCAAATAAAATGTTATTAAACCTTAAAAAAGAAAAACTTTGCTTTTTTTACATTCTTTCACATGTACAACTTTTAGCTTGTGTTTCAGTGACATATGATGACAACAAAATTTAAAATCTCTAGATTTTATTTGTATCTCTAGATACAAATTTAAATTCATAGATTCTCCATTATACACACGTTGTTTTCTGTGAGTCTGCAGGAAACTATATGACAGAAAAATATATTTGATCCATATTTTTTGCTTGGGCTTTCTCAGAACTCACTTGTTCTTGTTAAACTATCTAGATTAAGCAAAACTACACCAGGAATGTTTGTGTCTGGAATATCTAACAGAGACCAGTATGTTTTCTGTCCAGTTTAGCTGTGTGGAAACAGAAGTAGAACACTTCCAACTACTAAATATGGATTATTTTTTTTTAATGAGAGAACCAGATTATTTACAAGTATAGTTATTTTTTCTGCATTTCCTTTTAGCTCTAAAGTGTAGGTTGCAATCCTTGAAATTACTCACACAGCATTATTCTGTGATGATACCCAGGAATCCCATGAGTTTTCCAGACATAATTAGTATTAAACTAACTGTATTCATGTAATACTAAACAAGACGTGCAGTCTACACTATCTCTTTAATAATCTCCATAAAGTTTATTCTTTCAGATACCTTTATTTGGCAACAGAGTTTTTCATTTACACCCCATGACTGGACCATGTTTTCCCTTTTGCCATTCAAGAGTGTTCAAATGCATCTGCTGTGGCAAAGTGCAGCTACTACTTGACAAAGTCCTGGGCATCTGCTGGGATGAAAAAAGGCCTTTCCGTGAGTTAGAGTCCTATGGCTTTCTGTTGGAGGTCACCATCCCAAATATCCTCTTGCAGAAAGTCCGTACCATACAGGAAATAACAACACACGGACCCAACAACATGAGCAGAGTAACAAAATGTGAGCTCTCCAAACGCAATTAAGTAAATAATTTCTTCTCTCTCCTCTATAGATGTACTTAGATTCAAATACAAGAAACACACTGGCGTTGGATAACTTCTACAGTTTTAATGTATTTTAGAATATTCTATGGTATCTCGTACCAGAACAACATCTGCAAAAAAGGGGTAAAAAAAATCTGACTTTGCAACTGCAAAAGATTTTTCTGCAAGTAATCACAATATTGATGATAGAACCTGTGGTGGGTTGACCAGCAGATAAGTACCCACCCTGCTTGCCCCACCCTGCCCTCCCCAAGCAGAATGGGGTAAAGGATTGCAAGATCAAAAGCTGAAAATGAGGGGGCCAAGATGAAGACAGTATAACAAGCGAAGCAAAGCTGCACACGTAAGAAAATTGAATTAAGGAATATATTTACTGCTTCCCACAGGCAGGCAGACATTTAGTCACTTTCTGGGAAGAGCCTTAGCAATTATAATGGTTACTTGGTAAGACAGATTCAATGAGAACAAATGTCCCCTTATCCTACTTCTGTCCTGAAGTCTTTGGTGCTGAACATGGCATCATGTTTATGGAATATTCCTTTGGACAGTTTGGGTCCGTTGCCCTGGCTTTTTCCCCTCCCATGTTCTTGCATATATCCAGTATACTCACTGTTGGGGGCAGAGGGGAAAACAGTTCGTACCCAAAAACCAGCACAAGAATTGTATGTATTCATTCCTAAAAGTTTTTTTCCTGGTCTAGCCTTTCAGCCTAATTAAAATGGAGAAAAAGTGTGTAATCTTGAATGCCTCTGCAAGTGGAAGATGTGCACCAACACATTTACAAGTGAAAGTCTGTATGGCCAAATAGCAGGGAAAGTGCAAATTAATGTCCTGAGTTACACAACTTAGTCTGAAGATGATTTTATTTCTGTCCAGTATAATACCAACAATAGAGATTAATTGTATATTGTTACGTCAGCTATATCATGTAATGGATATATCACATTTTTGAGAGCATCTCTTTCTTGTTTGTCAGAGTCCAATCCCCATTTCCCATCTTCTCTGAGCTTGTCTAGGGGTTTGTTCCATTCTCTTTCCTCAATCCCATGCATTAGCTCACTACTTTCAGGTTACAATGAATGTTAATTTTCATAGAGCTTTCCAGTTAATTTATGGAAATAATAATCTGTGTTTTGTGAAAACAATCATCTACTACGAATTCAGATGGCTCTTTTTTTGTCTCTGCATGGTTCAAGAATATTTATGAAGTATTTTCATGTGTGGGACAGTATTCTTACACTTAATTTGCTTACAGCCAGCTTTTCAAACTTCTAAAGTGGTGCAGTTCATTACTTGAACCATAAGTCATTCCTCCCAGCTGTCATAATCTATAGGAATTCACAATCTCAATTCAAGACTTTTTGCTCTCAGGAATCCTCTATACCTCTAGGATATTGTAATAAGCATTCAAATTCCTAAATTAACTCACAGAGTTTGTTGTGTTTTTTTAAAGTAACTAAACACAGTTAGTCTCTAAACTTTTTAATGCTCATTTGCCATTTGAGCTACTGCTGTTGTGAGACAGTATTGTGGTGCCTAAACTCACAAAGAAAGGGACATTATGTCAGCAAAGCACAAATATTCAACAGATGATGAAAAATAGGCAAGTACTTGAAATATGACATTTAATTAGTCCCTATGACAGAAGACCTAACTCATGAAGGTCTGTGTTTGAGAATGTGAAGAACATGTCCATAACTGGCTTAGAGGGTGCATTCACAGTGTGCATTTTCCTTTCCTCCCTTGGTGTCACCCAGAAGAATTTTCTTGCCTATTTACTCTGATTTTCAGAGGTAACCCAACCCAGTGGGATGAGGGAAGGCACTCCTACTTTTTCCTGCTGCTTTAGAGTGGACATCTTAATCGGGAGTCATTGATCTGCCGGTACCCCAAAATACTCACTTTTCACAGAATTTTTTCTTCTTAGGTGAAGATTCATGAGAAGCCTGGAGCTTGGCTGTGTGATGAGGTTTTATGTTACAGTGCCTAAGAATTAACAAAAACTATGGAAAAGAGCTTGCAAATGGCAGGAAGGGGGGGATTTGTTTTCTGGCCAGGTTTCTAAGTCTCACAAAACCACTGACTGGAATGAGCTTGTTCCAAGAAGGTAATATTTCAGCTGAGTTTTAACTTGAAAGATTTTTTAATTCCACAGAATTGTTTTCTTCATCTACACCCTCTGTTTCTGCCTCTAGATTCTGGTCAGATGTAATCAAAATTTGTTCAAATTATTCACAGTTTATGGCAAGACCCACTGTTTTCTTATTCAGTAACCACATTCACTGACTATATCTATTCTTAATATTTAAACTAAGACATTATTTTTGATAGTCTGGAAGAACATCTGGCAGCAGTATATAACTGTGTTTCTGTTGACACAAATACTGAAATCAATAGAATATGAAAGCTGCTATTTTAAGTATATTGATGTTTCTGCTGATTTTTGAATATTTGAGTGTAACTGCATTGCTGTGACAAGTCTCTCATTCAGATTTCTTCAGAAGCCACTGCCATTATTTATACTTCTATACATCACAAATACTTCATCAAACTTTGTAAGACTTGCTGCCTGTATCTGCATCACACAAGCAGGATATTCCTGAGGTGAGTCTAGTTTTATAAAAGCCAAAACCCCATTTATTTTCCAGTGATTAGCATTGCCTTCAGAGCACCAAGAGCTATGCATACCTTCACTCTTAGAAATTCAGGAAAACTATTTTTTAACTTAGCAATGGTTCATGGTCAAATAAAGGTCAAATGCAGAAAAAGACTTTGAAACTAGCAATACCTTGTGATTTTTTATACCAGATATTAGCAAGGGTACATAAGGCACTGCTAACACGTCTGACTCATTTCTATGCCTATTTCCATTACAATTCCTAATTTATTTGATATAACTACATGCTGATAACATCACTGGCGACATCAGAACAGTCTCCGATTTACTGCATTGACTATTTAATAAAGGAATGACTCAACCAAGGTATTAGTTAGTTAGATGACTGGTAATTAAGGAATATCCAGGAATACAAGACCCAACTTATCCAATTTCCACTATCTTCACATTCCCAGGTATCAAAAAGGATTACTGTTTGCATTCCGCCAGTTAAAAAGTTAATTTTTTAGGACTTTAATTCTTATATTGCTGTTTGATCTTAAAATTTGCATTATATTTTTGTATCCTTTATTATGAAGCACTATACTCTTTACACTATTCCTGTGAGATTCAATCTTTATCAAAATTATTTTAGCATTTTTCATAAATACTGAGATCTCATCCAAAATTCACCCTTAATATCAGTGCCAACATTTATGCTAATTAACATACAGTTATCAGTATTTTCCACTTAACTCTCATTCAGCTGCCAGGAGATGTGATTCTACCTTTTGAATATTAGGAAAACAATATCTCATTATTTCCAGGACAAAGTGACAGACCTAAAGTTAAAGAATTTTCTCTCTGACTCTTTGCCTTTTCCCTTACTCCTGTCCCAACTCCTAGACTTTCCTTGTGGATCTACAACTTCAAATGTCTTACAATATCAATGGGCTGATTCCTTCAATTCACCTTATGCTTCATTTTCTCAAGCAATCCTGACAGGATGTCTTAACAGGTAAACTGTCTGCAGCTCCCTGCATATATTCACTACTCAGTAGTTCCTCCTACCTGTTGTTTATATGTTTATGTTTGATATTCAGGTTAGTTGAGTGGTTGTTCAAGAGGCTAGCTGATGAGAACCCCAAATATTAATTTCTCAAAGTCTTCTGGCTAATCACCAAAGTGGGATTTCTGTGAACAGCCACTCAGAAACAGAATGATCATTTGCTTTACAGACACACTAATTCAGAGAGCTGCGTTCAACAGCCCTTTGTCCCTGCACCTTCAGATGACCTGTGAGCAGGCAGCTGGATAGCAATGGAAATGCAGGATGGGCAGGGTCACCCTCTCTTTTTAGGGAGATGTTTATGATGATGTAAGCAACAGCCTTAAAGACATTGTGATTAGCAGTTTGTGATCTCCTTCTCACTGAGCACAAAAAGTCAAAATACTGAAATGTAAATGGCCATGTAAATGTAAACGAAAGCTATTAAACCTGTATAATTACAGTCTAGAGAATTTAATCTAAAGAGTACCCTTCTCTCTCTCTTTATTCACAGCCATGATAACACATGGGAAATCCAAGAAGCAGGTTCCCAATTTCACTCATTCATGCAGGGAATATTTTGATAGGAAATGCTAGACCATAAAATTTTATTTCTCAAGAGACCCATCCTGTCCCTCTTCAAAAGACATTTTTCTCAAAAATCCATTAGATAGTGCAGACAAGCAACTAAAGGCTTGTCTAAGCATTTGGGAAGCATTTTACTGCGGGGTACAGGTCCTACCTACAAGACATCCAGCAGCAAAGTAGACAGAAGTTCTCTCTGGAAAAGATCACTATTAGATAATTGCACAAGATGTACATTGAATGGAGGCATTTAGAAACAATTTCCTCGTGGGAAAAAAAGCTACCACAACAAAAGAGGGAGATGGGAGAGTAATATTTCAGTCGATTTTACTTAATAAAGAATAAGAAGACTTACTGTTTCTTCCTTTGTTCTGTGGGTCATGGCTTCCTATTTTCTTGTAAAAAAGGAAGGGAGAAATTGAATTCTTTGCCGAGAATTTCTTACCATCATTAGTTCATCATAGCAGCCTTCTATAGTCCAAAAGACAATTCTTAACAAAGTTTTTTAAACAGGGGGTTTTAATATGGAAATTTTAAATAGGAGTCAGAGATTTTGGTAAGAAATTAAAACTGTAATGAAAAAATTATTTTCTATTATATTACAAGACTGCAACTAGCTTTGACTTTCTAATTCTATAATTCTAAGATTTTTAAATATAGAAATGACTGGATCATATTCACAAATTGACACAGTCATATGAATTCTTCAACAACATTTTAAGGAAAATATTTAAATCAATTTCTTCTTTATAAGACAGAGAACTATATTGTATTGAAATTAAATACTTATCTAAATCATTCCCTCCATACAATCATTACACAGAATAAATTCTACAAATAAGCTAGACTCCAAAAGTAGATACAACTATTTCAGTTCATGATGTAGTTTACAAAACTTCAGTTAAAAAAAAAAAATTATTTGCACTCCTTTCTTTTGTTGTCATCAAGAAACATATAGCCCAAAGTGTACAAGCCATACTGTCTGACAGCTGAAAAACTGAGTTGTCCATTACCTACAACCATACCTTTATGTCTGGAAAAAACAAGTGAGCAACAGATTAGGTTCATTCATTCTGAGTCTGGATCTACAGTTATGGAAAGCTGGTTGATTTTAGCCCCTGCATTCCAGCCTTGCAGAGACGCCACGAGACATTTCATGAACGGAGCACATTCTCCTATATGTGGGCAGGTAACTTAAGTAGCAGAACAATTAGTACTTAAAAGCACTAAATTAAAATTACAGAGATGTAATGCAAAATGTATATTACGGTCAGCAACCAGAAGAAATTCTCCTGCTTCCTAATGCCCTTTGAAAACATTTAGAACTTTTTTACATTGATCTGTCATGTAAGTATTTGCAGTAGTCATGTTCTGATTTAAAATAAGATAATTTTGAGTTTTACTAAGATGTATAAATTAACCCAGAGTTCAGGTTTCAAGGTGCAATTCATCTAATATAGTATCTCTAAAGATATTGAAGTATATATAGCTCCAAGACTAAATGTTCTTTCTAAACACCAATGTGCTGTAATCACAGTTGTGGCTTATATGTCTGTAACTCTCATTTGCATAATCCTGCTCAGAGACACCTTTTTTCTTTCCCCAGGAGGCCTACAGAAGGATTCCACTTAGATAAACTTTTATTTCAGTTAAGAAGGTATTGATATGAGTTACAACTCCACAAACACCATTCAAATTCAATGATTCAACACTGACATTCTTCTTCTTCCTTTCCTAAGCATATATTTCAAATTTTTAAGTGATTTATTTGAGTTACTTCATAGGTGCTTATTCTCAGCTCAGACACTTTAGCTTTTATTAAACTTGGAAGGATCTTTACTGACAGTTCCTCTTTACTTTGTAGAGAAAAAAATGAGCCAAAGCACATTTACTGCTGCAGCACACTACAGGTATAAAACAACAGCAAATGGCTCTTGCCTTTAAGGCACTTGGGCAAAACTTGTACAGCCACTGTACAGGACAGCCACTCCCTCCAGTTTTCATTTAAATCCTGATTCTTTGAAAATACTTTATCCTCCAAATGCCACCAAGCCTGTACGCTGCAACTTTAAATACACGTGTACAAGGTAGAAAGGAATAAAATTCCACTATGAGTTCAGATCTATTTGCACTAGATCCAAGAGTGTATCTCTATCCCAAACAAAGTTACTATGAAAGATGATGTTTATAAAAGCTGGTAGTTACTGGTCATGGAGAAGCATGAAGTGCATAACTTGCAGTTAAAACTGATAACATTCCTTAGGATACTGCCTGTGGCAAATTAGGAAAATGTCTGCTGCTCAGCAAATGTCACAGCAGAACCATGCAATTTCTCTGTGACACAGATTTTTCCTTTCCAAAAGTTTCAGAGACAAAGCATTCAGTCTCGTGGGACAGGGATGTGACTCTCTGCATATATCAATCCAGTGGTGATAATTGTCAGACAGTAGAGAGCCCAAACCCTTGAGAAGGCTTTGTGTATTGCCTGCAGTTACATTTATGCCATCTCCACCGAAAGGGATTATCAGGGGAGATTATTGAAAGAGACACTGGACTTTTTCTAAATGCAGTTTTGTTTTCAAAACACAGTCAATTGCGTTAAGAATGCTTTAATGGTCAAAGAAGGGCAATAATCCCTGTGTTGCAGTGTGACTGCAAAGCAACTCCTCCTTAATACCTGAGAGAGCTGGTCCAGATGGAAGGTAAGGGAAAAAGAGAGCAGTTACAAAATCTGGCATTTTAAATAGCATCTGCAGTCCTTCAGCTACAGAAAGAGAAGTGCTTGCCTCAACAAACACAATTCTGAAGTTGAACAAAGCTTCATCAACTCATTGCATTGTATTTTTCAAACTAAAAGGATTCCAGCTCATTTCAAATTTGGATAGTGTCATTTTAATGATTCACTTGTTTTCAAACTCTTCTTTTCTTGCATAATCACTGATAAAAGATCAAGTCAAATTTTAATATAATTAAAAACATGAATAAATATAACAAAAATCCAACAGACCCAGGTTTGAGAGACAACTTTCAACAGTATTTCCCCACAAAAAAAGATTTGAATTTATTGAATAAATACTTTTCCAACTCTAGGAAAAGGACCTGTCCTTTAATACAGTCATTTCAGTCAACAGGATTTGTTTAGTCTTGTGATAATAGCTTCTTAATGGACACAGTGAAAATGCACCTGTTTACAGTTTACTCTGATCTACTTTGTTTTCTTCCTCTATTCATATAGATAACACTAGTCTATGCATTTTGTTAAGAGTATAGAATTTTGGCAAGAAAATAAACTCCCTTGTGCTCCAGCAGGTCCTTGGAGATCAGATGGTCTGAGTGCAGCTGGGATTGATTTCTGATTATAACCAACTTGGCCCTAAGTCTGGTCATGTTCAATAGGAACGAGCACAGACTCACAAATACTGCAGCTTCAACCCTGTAAGTCTGGTTGTGGTGAATAGGAACTTGTGCAATCACAGATACACTAATAGTGTGGTTTACTGAAGCAATAGGAAAGAAGCAAAGATTCAGAATTGAGGTTGATAAATTCACTTGATTAAACACAGATATAATAGTAGTAATAGTAATAGCAATAGCAATAGTAATAGTGTGCAGAAGCTTACCAAAAAAGGCATCCTTGCTTGGAAGGAGGGAGAAGAGAGAGGAGAGTAGCCTATCAATGGTCTCCAAGTTCTTGTGGATCTTCTTCTTAACCAGGTGATATTTCTACCCGGCTTGTACACAACCCTTCCCCTCCTTCTGTATATCATGACCTACGGGGGGAATTGAGTAATATAGTAATGTATGCAGCATCATGTACTTCACTGAGCTTATTAGCATATGCAGAGTTTGACTGTTAATATTTAAATGTCCCTTAATTAAGGTGAGAGTGGATTTTTTGACCATGGTGTCCTTCGGAGTTCTGGTTATATAACTTTTCTCTTTTCTGTGTGTTCTTTGGAGCCTAAACAGAACCATCCAATCTCCACAGCACCTCCTCCTTCAGCCAACTCATCCTTTCTTGACATCAGCCATGCACATTGCCATCCACAAGGATAACATAGAGGGTACATAGTGTAGGCTGTGATAATTAAGCCTTAGTCTTTGCCTGCCTGCTTGGTGATCATCCCCTGATATGATGTCATCATGCCTGAAGAGCTACCTTGGATTATTTCTGGAAATCAGAGTTGTTCTCCTAAGTAAGTTTCCTGCTTCCAACAGGATGTATGTCACCCCCTGATGAGGCTTTTCAATGGAGGCATGAGTCTACTAAGGTCTAGCAAAAGCAGCTGGCCCTCTGCAGCACAGAGGTGCTGGGAATCGTCTCAGGAGCAGAGGTCTTAACTGGAAAACTTAATTAATAAGCCTGGTGCAGAAACAATAGAGAGCAGTAAAGAATGGCACATGAAATAGGTGCATCATACTAAGGCTGGAGTGCTATCCAGGTGGAGGAGGTTTCTTTCTCTTTATTTAAGGGTTTCTGTTGCCTGGCCTGAAGGTAGTAAGTTGGGGTTTTTTTAATCTTTATTTTCTCTCATTTTAGAAAAGTTGACGGAAATATCTTTTCAGCCTTCAGGCAACCAAACTACCATGGGAGATTCTTTCTGTCTGGGGTTAGCTGTTGAGATGTAAGTACTGCCCTGGCAATTCACACTCAGAGGAATTTCTTGATTTCATGACCTCACAGCATCAATGCTCTAACTAGTTATGTTTCCAAAGCATCACACTGATGCTGTGTTGTATTTGAAATTCATACGCATCATTAATATTTAAACTATTAACTTGTTTATATTCTAGCTGCATCTAACTGACCAATGTGAAATATTTTCCCCACTTCCTGGTTCAATTTTGAGCTTCCCTTCCAGCTCTGATGGCTTTCTTCCAGATTCTGGTGTAGCATGTCACCCAATATAGGTGCTTTAGTGCAGGTTTAGTTCTACCAGTCAGTGCAAAGTGAATAAATAAGAACAGTAAAATGAATCTAGCATGAAGTAGATTCAGAGCCTTCTTTTGCTAGGAAAATAAGTATTCTAAATCTTCCAGATTTACACATCATACTACTGCCGGCACTGACCTGTGCCCCGTCTTCAACTTAGGAATCAAGCTCTGATCTGCTTCGTGTGCAGCTCTGCAAATTCAGGTTATAAATGGATAATTGCATTCACTATAATTAAACCTAATAAAACTTGGACGTCACGAACAACATGAAGGTCACCAAAATGCCCAAGCCTGAACAGATTCAGAGTAAAATAAAAGAAAAAAGGAAGTTGAAAAGGTGGGGGACGGGATCGCAGAGGCCCTGCCTCCACTTTTTTCCTTCCCTCTCCCTCCCCGACACAACCCCCGGCGCTGCCGCCTCCCAACACCCATCCGTCCACCCGCGAAGCGACCGCCACTCGCGGCGACTCCTCATCTCCGCCGGGCGGGGCCGGGCCGGGCCGGGC
>VXBB01019650.1:8732-21651 GCA_013399915.1 Illadopsis cleaveri | reverse complement strand
CAGGAGATGGGGGAATGACCAAATGTATAATAAACCATGGGGGTTTTTTTATAGCTCTTCCTGGTCAGCTCAGATAGTGCTGCCTTTGATATATTGTATACTAAACATATTCTGTCTATAGAGAAGCAAGCATTAAGTATAGGTTTGTTACAAGGCTCAGAGTGATAATTGACAGTGTGTATGCTTTAAACACATTCAACTACCTCTGATTTGCTAACTAGTAACAGTTAGGAGAAGATAGGCTACCATTGTCCGTGTAGGACAGTTACCAGTTGAGCATGAAATTAGCTGAGTTGGTCAGAGCATGGTACTAAGAATGCCAAGTATCAGGTCACAGGTTCAATTCCTGTATGGGCCATTCATTTAAGAGTTGGACTCCATATCCATAATCCTTGTGGGTTCCTTCCAGCTCAGAACATTCTGTGGGTCTATGTTTCAAGCTCTGGATGTTAATTCACAAGAACACAATACGGCATACCATGCAATAAGACATAAGTTGTTCTAGACTCACCATTCTTGGGCGTCCATGCTGTGTCCTGTGGAGGCAGGGCAGGAACTTCCTTTCCAGTTACAAAGTTAGCACTCAAAATGAAGTCTTGACTTGCAGGGAACTTGTCTGCGACAAGTTGGCATTTGCAACCCTTGCTTTGGGGAGTGAGTTAGTCCTAACATTTGGCAGCAGAACTGTGGCAGGTAAGAGTGTGAATGCACCATCTTGTTTATAGAAGTATTCCCAAGTGAATGTTCTATCTACAGTGATTGGTGACTCCTGAAGAAGTTAAGATGTTGTGAGCTAAGCCTGTAACCCAGTCTGTGCGTTGGGATACAAAGCTGTAGTGAGAATTTACTCTGGGGATTCCAGCTCCTGTTTGTGTGTAATCTGTCACAGAAGATATGAATCAGCAGGCCTGTAAGAGCTGTGTAGTGGAAGATTGAAAGACAAATTCTGAGATGCTGCCTAGAATGAAGAACTTGTGGTGGTAGCCACTAGGAGATCCTGATACTGTCAGTGTCACAGCTATTTTAAACATGTGTGTTCCATTGTTTGTCATTTTCATTTGGGATCCTGAAACTGCAGTCTTTAAATCACTTTATTTAATTTTTGCAAGTGTTTATGTTTTGCTTAGAACTACAGAGACAGCCTTTTCCATGTGAATGTAGTTTGAGATGATAGTATGCCAGTCACAGATAAATGAAGTTTTAATAATGTGACGTATAGATAGGTAGAGAACACTGGACAAAAGAATGATTAAGTTTCTCTGGAACACTGGTGTTCTGACCTATGATTTTTTTGGGGGTTACAGTTTAAATACTGAGTACAAAAACTCGAAGTCTTTGCAAACTGTGTATCGAAAGCTGAGGGAAAATGCTGGGAACTTGCATATCCAAATGACTGCCTTGTACCTTGTACACAGGTACAAGGTACAGGTGCTGGAGCTCTAGTGCACCTGGAGCAAAGGGAAGGACTTGCTATAGCTGTAATGGTGTGGATGTCTAGGTCACTGGCTAAGTGATGCAAGATGAGTAGACAGTGGGAGAATGTCCATCTTGTCCTTTTCCATAAATGATTTTACACTGAACAAACACCTGAGCAGGTTGTTAGAGTGAGCCTCTCCTTCTCCCCAGCATTCTGCAGCAGTATGGCATAGCTGGCCTCAGGAGAGTTTATTGTTTTAATGCATTGATGAAGATTTAAATCATCCACTATTAATCATAGAATTAATCATAGAATCATCAATCATTAGTGAGGGGACGAAAGCTCGTTAGCTGTTCTGTGTGTAACAAGAATTGCATACAGTAAGACTGAGGTAATGAATTTATGGGGGGTAATTTATTGATGTATGATTGTTCTTGTTCAGTATACTCTAGGCTGGATTGGGATAACTCAATGTTGTTCTTGTTCAGTATACTCTAGGTTGGATTGGGATAACCCAACGATAAATATTACCATGCTTAGTGGTAAGAAAGGAATGGTGGAGCAAATTCCTTTGGTCATTCCCCCATCTCCTGTAAATCACTATTCTCTTGCTCTTCCCAAAGAAAACACCCGTAAAGCTCAGTATGCAGTTCCACTTAACCCTGCAGCCGTGCAGCCTTGCAGGCAGGTGCCTGTCAGAGCTCAGTACCTACTGCACAGGAGGAGAAAATGCTCCTCTTGCAGTATGGGATGAGGTACTGTGGAGTCCTGGTCCTGAGCCACTTCCAAAGGGAGGGAGGGAGGGAGGGAGGAAGAACTGGGGTAAACAAGACGGCAAAGAATGAATGAAAGCATGTCAGGGTAGGATGGAAGGAGAAGTACCAAGTACAAGTGAAATGGATAGAATTGAGGAGAATGTCAGAACAAGGGACTGTGCCAGTAGTTTTTAAACAGTGGTTAATTTCCTAGAGAAATAATGCTAGAGGAGTAACATCTCAAATGATGGTTACAATATATTCTGCAACATATGAACTCAGGAAGACACAATAAAACTCATTTTTAAGTACATACATTAGGTATTTTGGTATCTACATTCTCTCTACAGAAGATAGTAGTTGATATAACCCACATGCTACTGAACATGAAACTTTGGCATGCTGAAACAAACTAGACTGCTTTTTAGCAAGTTCTATACCATGCCAAAAGATGGAACACTTCAAATCAACTAAGCTTTCAGCTGAATAAGTCCTTTTTTGAAAAAGAACTGCTTATTACCACAAAACAAATCCAAATACTTGTTTGAGCCATTCTACACATTTTAAGAATAAATCCAGAACAACAGCATGAAAGACATCTTCAAGCTTCAGCTTATCACCATTAGGCTAGTCCTCCTGACTTCATTCTGCATTCAGAAAATGGATAAAAACACGGAAATTGCAATATCCTACTCTAATTCAAGCCACATCTACAGCACATGATGACAATGTACACCATCAGCACTGCCTTTTACCAATGTGGTCACAATATACACACACATACATATTCCATCCACTCCGGCTTCACGGACCAAAGCCTGTGGTCCACACCTTAACACCTGTGCTCAGCAACCATGTGACATACTGGTTTTTGAGAAGCAAACTCTCAGAAATCCCTTCTTCAGCAACCTTAACTTGGTCTGTATCTTTTCCCTCAACAAACCTCCCTGCACTGGAACTTTCACAATAAACTGTCTCCATACCACTAGTCCTTCAAGTTCCTGCTATGGTTTCATGCAAGTTACTTGAAGACTTCCTTTCAAGCCTTCATGGTTCAAAAGTCATGCATTAGTTGAGGTGTAGACTATGACCTTGAAAATATAATTAAAAGGTGACAAACAGTTGAAAAGAATATGATAATTCTAAAAAAATGCAGAGATTTAGATATTTGTGCCAGAAATTTGATAAACCTTCCCACAATTCCAAATGGATTGGCTACCGAAGTGAAATAGTTTCAAAACTTCATTCTACTGTATTACCTCCTGTGTAATTTTTGCCTTAAACTTCGAAGTGCACCTCAGTACACAAAAGGTAAGAGGTGGGATTCAAATGTGCAATTAAAGACTACATCAGGGCAATCTGATTACTAGGAGCATGTTTATACACTCCACAAGGCAAGCTTCCCTGAACCACAGTAAGATAAAGTTGAAAAGCCAGCAGATGCTGAGTGGGCACACTCTTTTTACAGTTTACAGGCAAGTTTATCAATAATTTGTCTGCTACAATTAAGGACCCTAAAAGCATGAATGTCAAAAGTAAAAAGGAATTTGCAACACATAGAAAAAAAATACTATGTTCAAAACTTTCCTGAAGACAAACCAATGCTTGCTGACCAACTACAATTTGAAAGAAAGTAAGTGCATTGATCACACTCCTTAAAAATTGGCAAGTGAGAGTTTTCCCTTCAGAATACAAAGGTTCTAGAAGAAGAAGCACTTCAATAAAATGTTAAGGGTTACACAGCATTATTGAATGCCTATGACAAAAACAAATTTCTGGTTTCACTGGACCAAGCATAGGTGTGGTCTGGTCACTCCAGCTGGCCATTGTCAGAGTTATTTGTGCAGCCATCACCTTGACTTTGACATAAACAATGCAAAAGCTTCCAGGTTCAGAGCTGATGCACTCCAGCTTTTCATCACTTTTATACTTTCAGAGGGAGAAGAAAGTTAGTGGGACAGCTAATGAAAGGATTTAAGTCCATTCTTTATTAAGTCATCTCCACCCTTCCATTCATTTCCTATCAGAAGCTGGCTCTGTGAGACACTTTGTCAGAACACAGAGCACTATGAATTCTGATCACAAGGCATTTCACTAGGAATTTAGACAAGCCTGGAAAACCTCTCATTATGGATCTCTGAACATAAAGAACTCAAATTAGAAAGGATCCTGTTCCATGGCCCTCATCTCCAAAATCTGACAATTATAATCTCAACCATATCAGAGAATTCAATCAGTCGGACATATTCACACCAAATCTGGCCAGGCAGAGCTGTGGCTGGTCTCAAAATTGAAAAACTGAAAGCACAGATATAATTCTACCACTGTCACTCCTGATGAATTTAAGGAGTTCTCCCAGACCTGACAACATGGTACAGTGATTGCAAGCACTATCCATGACTGGTTACTGAGATAATATTTTCTGTTCTGTACGTAATTTTCTTATGTTTGTTTTGGAATCTGAATTGCAAAAGTGAATGAAATTTATTTTCCCATTGTGTTGATATTCCTAGTTAAAAATCATTCTGCTGCTCTAGAATTGGAAATAAATGTTCATATACAAACATGATTATACACTTCCACAAACACATGTATTTGTTCACACATGTATGCAATTCCAAATCAATGGAATAATTTCAAATGGACATATTCAACTTGTGAATCATAGACAAGATGTATTTCAAAGAAACACCTCGTCACATTTAATACTATTTACAATCCTGAAATTAATTATACATAGCTAAACACTCCTGGATATTCCATTTGATTGTTTATTTGGTTTCATGCAACTGAAGAAAAATTACCTAGGCCTTTCCGTTCTGTCCTCTACCACCACAAAGTTTTCATTTAACATTCAAGAGATTAAAGAGGACTTACTAAGGTACTTAGAAATACTTTAGTCAATTATACCAACCGTCAAGCAACTGAGTTCAAGAACATTTTTCTGATATAACAACAACTTAAATATCCCAATTTGCACTGCCTTATTACTGCAACACAAAACTATCATAACTGTTATGTTTACTTAATGCCCAGAATGTGCACACCCCAGAGATGGACAAGAGTGTGTGAGGTAACCTCCAAGACACATTCATCCTACATGGAATAGATTTCAATTTAGCAGACAAGAGTAAATTTAATTATTTTAAATGTTGATGCAATCTTTGAGTGCTGTTTTTCTCAAAAATTAACAGAAAATAACACTTGAGTACTTTAGCACATGATATCCAAAATTAGGCTGAAATACAGCTCAACTGCAGTTCTAAGATGTCATCTAGTCACTGCTGAGCAGACACAGTAGCACCAAAATATTCAAATACCCCTGCTGCCTTTCAGCTATTGAAGTTAAAAACAGCTACCAAAAAAAAAAAAATCAAATTCTTGTCTCCAATGCTAAGTGAAAAAGCAGGTGGGCATATGTCTGTACCTACAGACTTTCAGATGTGTACAAACCAATCTTAAAAAAATCTCGAATCACATAGATGCCCAAACTGTTCTGAAACAGTGAAACAAGACTCCCAACACCTTAGAAACAAACATGTCAATATGTGTATTTCATTGCTGTTTCCAAAATAATTATTTGGACAATAAAAATAATTGGGGGAAATCACCAATATCTTGTGGGTGTTTTATTTTTTTCTTATGCTAACTAGCACTCAGTGTATATTTTGTTACTATCCAAGAACAGAATTCAGAGTGCAGACACCTGATTACACAGCTAGCTAGAGTCTGATTTCCTAATCAAAATACAGGAAATTCCCCAAACTTGAGAAATAAAGACATTAAATGTTTGCTTCAATAATGTAGATTATTTCCTCCTCCACATAAACATCCAACCCCCATTTCTGGAAGTGCAGAGAGGACAGTGGGCAGCAGAGAAGCTGAAGCCTTGGGACACAAAGAAGATTTCAGCCATGAGAAACAAGCCCCAAAACACCTTCCCAAACCAAACAAAAGATGGCATCTACAGAAACAGAATGACAACCCACAGCCCCACAGGTGCCTGCCCTCTTTGCCATCCCCCCTGCCTGCATGTTTTTAAGGTGTCAAAACACAGTACCTTTGCCTTTCCCGGCAGTGCTGCTGCCAACCGAGGAGGATGCCTGGGAATCCTTCTTCAGTCTCTTGCTCTGAGGTCTGACGCTGGACCTGAGAAAATGATGCTGGTCCTGGCTCTGGGAGGGCTGAAGAGAGGCAGGGGCTGGTGACAAGTTGGGGTTCGGTGGGGGGCTGCTGGTAGTGTTGCTGTTAATGATCTTCTCTTCTTTCTTTGTGCTGCTGCTGCCTGGAGCTGCCTCTCCTCCTCCTCCTGCCCCTTCTTCTTCCAGGGACTCTTCATCTCCTCCGGCTCTCTTGCCCAGCTTTTTCACCCCTTCCTCCCCGCTGCTCTCTCCCAGTTTCACTGTCATCCTGCGGGGGAGGAGAGCGAGAAAAGAGGGGGGCACACAGTCAGGCCAGGGAGCCCCCCGGGGAGGCCGAGAAACCCCTGGACTGAGAGGGGAGAAGTTTAGCTACAGAAATTCCTCTCAACATGGCCGCCGTTGTTTGTTACTAAATCCCCTTTCGTTTGCTGTCCCGACCCAACAACCTGTGCCGAGGGCGGGAGAGGGAAAGCTCCACCACAATCCCCCCCAAACCGGCCCAAACAGCAGCCAGGGCCCCCCGGTAGCCCCCCGTCTCCGTCCCGAAGGGCTCCGGACTGCCTNCCCCCGCCGACAGTAGCACCGTGGGCCAGGTCTGTTCTGTCACCGGGAACGGGCAGGGACCGGCTCCCCAGGCCTGCACCCCTGCCCACCGCCTCTGCTGGGAGAGAATTAATGCCACCCCATTTTTCCTTTCTTTTTTTTTTCTTTTTTTTTTTTTGCTTTTTAATTTGGAGGGTAATAAACTTCGGAGGTACCTACAGTGGTTGTGCACCTTTGCTTCATTGCTCCTGGCCATGAAGCAAGGCGGCCCTGAACGCTTGCTTGCCAAGGGAGCATCCCTGGGCTTCCAAAGGCATCTGTCAACTTTCGGACCTGACACTGGGACCAGTTGATGGGATGACCACTTCCTGAGCTGACTTCACAAACCCTCTCAATTCTGAAGTTTTCAAACACTTGGAACAAAATGTCAGATATAGGCACAAGCTTAAGGCATTAAATCACATTATCTGTTAAAACCCAACAACTGTTTTAGTTTTTCTTAAAGAGTGTAAAAATATTACTGACAGCCTATCTAAAAGAAGTTGACTTCTAAGAAAGAACCAGTCAGAGCGCCCAGCAAGGTGCAGCACTTGGGATGCAGCTGCCTTGACATCATGGCAGAAGCCACCATCCAACTTCCATCTAGGGAAAAGATAATCAACAAGAGGAGAAAATTCCAAATATCACAAACATTGGAATGACTACGGATTAGGTTGACACCAGGATAATGAGGTTCAAAATAAAGAAGGTGCATTGACGTCATATGGCATACAAACTCATGAGGTTACTGCTTACGGGTTCTATTCCTACTATTAAAATTGTATTTTTCCCTCTAATTTTCAGCTAAACCATTGAACCCATCCAGAACTGTGTTGGGCAATGTTTCACTACTTGACAATACTCAATAAACTGATCTAAACTGACACTGAAATTTAGTTATTCACCTTACAGACTGGTTCTTCACACACCAAAACCTACAGTTTCTAGTTATTCTGAGGACAAAAATCTTCCAATTCTGACAGTATGTACTCAAAAACTTTGTATAAGCAAGGCTTAAATAAGTTCAAGCTCGGTTTTATTACTGCAAGTTAAACGATGCACCCACCCACAGGCCTCCCTCAACAATTAGAGGGGGGAAACAAAGATACGCTCCTTGGGGACAGCTCCTTACAGGACCCGAGTAGCACACCCCAGGATCTGCCCCACTTCTCAACTGCTGGCTCCTTCCAGCATTCTGTCTAAGCCCTACGCGCAGTTTCCCCATTGTAGCTGCTTTTTCCTTGCGTTTTCACCTTGTTCCTCCTTTCCCTTTTTCTCCCAAAGTGAAAATTTCTTCAGACTAGCTGCTTTGGTCGTCTACACCCTCGTGGCCGTCCCTCCGCTGACTCCCATAAGAGCCGCAGAGACTCGTTTCCCAAGCGCGGCCGGCCCGGACGGGAGAGCGGGGCCGGGCCGGCCTCCCCAGGGCCAAGTGCGCGTCGCCCCGCAGGCTCCATTCCCCAGCTCCTGCCTCACCTGCCGCATCAATGCCGTCACGCAGCCTCCACGCTCCGGCCCCCCCGCCGGCGGCTGCCTCGGCTGCTCCGGCACTCGCAGCCCCAGGCACCCCCGGGCTGCGCCCAGACCCGCCAGCTCTGGAGGCGGCCGGCGCGGAGCCCAGCGGCCCTCCCAGTTTTGCTGGCGGCAGCAACCTCGCTCCCGGCTGTGGGGCCGACCTCTTTCCCAGGCTGCTCCGAAACCCAGCCGCGGTCCCAGCGCCGTCAGGCTCGGCCGGTCTCGGGCCGCGCTGGGCTCGGGCCGGGTTGGGGCCGCGGCGATTCCGGTTCCTCCTTGCCCGGCCAGGGGCGGAGCCGCGGCGCGCGGGCCCAGCTGACAGCGGCGGCGCTCCCCGTCCCCCAAACAACGCGCCCCATTGGTCGGCGGCGAGCGGGAGCGAGGCGGGGGCGGTGCCGCAGCCCCTGCGCGAGCCAAACAAAGCGCGGCGCGGGTCGCGTGACGAAAGCTCTACGCGAAGGAAGAGGCGGCAGCGCGTGTCCGCCAGGGGCGGGGTGAATCCCGACATGTGGCTGTTGATTGGCTGCAAGAAAAGACCAATTGAGAGCCCTCTAGCAGAGTCCATTGGACCGGAGTCCAGGATTCCATTGGTCAGGGAGCAGGTGATTTGCATGCGGCGCACTATTTGTGGCTGCCGAGCGGGAGCGCTGCGGCTCCGCGTTGGTGTGTCGGGCTCGTTTGGGGTTGGGTCCTCTGCTTGCCTAGGGCAGGCCAGCCGGGCTGCGGCTCGCTACCTGGCGGCTCCCTATCGGGCCGGCAGTACCGTTGACTCTCGTTTCCTTTGCCTGGACCTCGGGAAAGCCGTGGGGCCGCTCTCCCTGGGACATTCCTGGCTGCATCTAGGAACAGGCGCCCTCCGTGAGGCCCTTCGCTGGACCAGGTTTTGCTGCCGGCCATCCTTCTTTTCACAGCGGGGGCTCCTTGATGTAGACTGATACTTCTATCTGGTGACTTCACATTAACTGCTGAGCAAGATAATTTAAACAAATTTTACAACTGATACTGCACGAGATGCTTTCCCCTTAATAACGTGTTTGTGGAAAGAACATTAGAACATCCTCTTTTTTGAATCTTTATAACTCTCATAGCAGGAAAGGATGTCTTAGTCCTCTTCTGAGAAAAATCTTTGTAAGCTTAGAAATAAAGTCATAACTAGTTAAACCTCATCGTGGTGTCTAAATTATGGAAAATTACCATGGAGTATGTGCAAATAATTATCTACGATGGTAGTTCTGGAACATGTCTTGAGCACTGTGTCATCACCTGTAATTATGCTGTAAAGTGTATCTCTGAGTAACCAAGTGGACTGCTCTAAGTGGAATTTGTTAAAAAAAGGTTTGTCTCCCGTGCTGAGCTTTCCATTTAAATCTACATCTTAATTGTTTGGGGTTTTTTTTAAGAGAGTGTTTTTCAGTTTTTTTATAATCTAGCCCAAGATCATATGGCTTATTTTTGCTCCTTGGTTTGGCCACAACCTAATTCAACAATACTGCTAGGAAATGATGGATTCTTCATCTCCACCATCATATATTTCCATAATGCTTTGCCAAGAGATGTGAAATTATGTTCAGCTCTCCAGCTGAAGTTTTCCATTCTCTCTGTATGTAAATACCTTTCCATGCTTGAATAGCCTCATTGCCTCCAGTGGACTGTTAAGGTGTGAAACTGCTCATGTGTCTAAATGTTTGTGAGAGAAAAGCTGACTGAAAAGGAGTTGGACAAGAGCTGAGAGGCAGGGGGTAGGGTGAGATGTCAAAAGACACTTGAACTTCCATTTGTTCGGTTTTGATCACGGCCCTTCCCTGCTATTCTATTTTTACAGACCTGCACAGCTACAAAATGCAAATAATCTTCCAGTGTTTGTTGCCATGGTTTTCTAGGCCAGGCAAGAGCACTAACTTGGATTTGTTCCACATCCTGTGTATTTTAAGGTATGAGTAACAAATTGCATTTTTACTAGAAAATAGAGCAAGCAATGCAGAACTGTTCAGCAGAAGGACAATGTTAATTCTTTAGATTTATGTTGGTTTTATTTTTGCATCTAATGTGCATGATCATTGCAAATTATAACATGGACATACTTTTCCAAAGATCCTAGATGTAAAAGCTACCAATATAGTGAATGTTCTGTATTTTTCTTTTAGATAATTTAGAAGCTAGCACATTTCATTCATAATTTATTTCTTCTTAAAAGGTTCTGAAGTTGTTTATTTTGGCAAACAATAATGGATGATCTTTGTGTTGCTCAAGCAGTTCTTTCCTGTGCAGGTAAGAGGATTAAAGGGAAGGACAGACTGCTATTGTTAATCCCTTATTGCTTACAGAATAGGAAGCATCTAGTCATGCAACTTGGTTTTTCTCTTGGTATGTGAGGTCAAGCCCTTAAGGGAATGGAGGAAATGGGCTGTGAGTAACTGCACTACTGCAGCCAGTCCTGGGACTTCAGGGACTTGGAGCTGTTACGCATCTTTTATGATACCAGGGACTTGGAACTAGATGATTTTTAAGGCCCCTTTCAAACCATTCTGGGTGATAAGATAAACATAGAGGATGATGGGGGAAGGGGCCCTATCTTTCCGTCACATCCCGACATCTTGCGAGGCGCCTGTCCCTATCTACCACAGTGGTTATATGATTTTATGAGTAGAAGGGAAATGTTAGGATCCTAGGATTCAACATTCACTTATCTATTTAGGCTGTGTGTTTCTGACTTGATTGTATCATGTGGTTGCAGTAGTTTCCACGACAGCCTGGTTGTCTTAGAAAATAAGGCATCTGCATATGGTCTGCTCAAATCCTCAATTTGTAGTCTGATGACCTCAAGGCTACAGTGAGAATGATTGGCTGGGCAGAGGCAAGAGATGAATTGCTGACTCTGCTTTGGGAGTGACACCTGAGTGAGCTAACAGGGCTATTGCACATCCAAGGATCCACCATGAAGAGATGCCATAAATGACTGTTAGAGCTGATGCCTTGTAAGGGAGAAGATAAAAAGCTCCAGGAAATAGGACTTTGTCAGTTCTGCTGCTCTCATCTATGGGCGTTGCTGACTTGTAAGAAGAAGGTCTAAAGCCAGTGTTTTCTTCTCTACCTGAAGCCTGCCCATAATTCTAGAAGATATACAGTGTGTTTCAATGCAGTGTGCCTCTCACTGGATACTTTTTCCTACTTGCTACCAAAACAGAGTTTTGTGGTGTTGTTGTTTGGTTGGTTTTTTTCCCAGAAGAGTCCCTATGTATGTGGAAAACTGATGAACACCACATAAATTACATGTTACACATGTCCAGTCAACCTCCAAATATGCAGGAGCTGCTTGTCATAGCTGTACCAGGTGTGGCTGCTTTTCATCAGCTTGCATAGAAGTGTTGTGACTTCAGAGGTATTACAAATGACTGTGGATAGGACAGTGCTGTGAGGATTTTGTCTTGAATTTTTTCAACCCTTTTGAAGGTGTTAGGGCTGCAGGCTCAATGGGGAAAAGACCAGGGAACGGAGCTGGGCTGTACCAGATATGGGTTGTAGGTTGTGGCGTTGTGGAATTTATGAGTTGAGCTGCAGCCTAGATCCCAATAAGCCTCTCCGGTGGAAAGGCCACTTGGGGAAACTCAGGCAAAGCAGTCAAGCTCACACATCCATACACACCGCGTGGCTAGCTTAGCTAGGAGAGTCAGAAGGCCTTGACACCAGATCAATGCCAGCAGGTTTATTTCCAGGAGCCGAAGGAAGACCCGGAGTCAAGAGCCCGAGTCATCTGCTTGTCCTCGCTTAAGTTTGGGGTTCAGCAGCCAATGACCTTGAGGTATGGGGGCGGAGCAAAGGGCAAGTAAGGTCAGTATTCTATAGGGAAGACAGGGCCGGTCACCGGGTCTCACAACCAATGCAGACACACGGAGGAGAGGAGAAACCAAGGGCATGGGGCATTAGGGAGGGGAGGAACCGGGACAAACCATGTATACATAGCACCATTGGGAAGTCCCCTGTCTCAGGCTGGGCAGGTAACTATGGTCTGCCCTGCCAAGGCCAGACCCTGGATATTACGTTGAGGGGCTGCAGGGATTCCACAGTAGGTGGCGTGCTGCGGAGCTGCAGGGTGGTGGTAAGAGGACTTTACGGGCTGTCTTCATGTCACTAGAAAAACTTGGTCATTAAGTTAAAAACTTTCTCCACCAAAACTCTGAAAGAGCCGCTGAGCTCCGGGCGGTACAATAAAATATGGTTACGATATGCGTTTCTGTCTCACGGAGGTTCAGCTGGGTCACGCTCCGTCACAGCAGATGCTTGATAGCGTTGGGGGCAGGGAGGGTTTTGGGAAGGATCTCGATTCTCGGGGGGGCGGCACACTCCATCACCTCGATACAAAAAGTCCCTCACAGGTCAAGCCACCAAACCCTGAAGACGGCTCTGGCACCCCCGCACAGCGCTGGGACAGCGCAGCGGCCACCACTCGCCAGGACGCGCGGGACGGTCGCCGGATCCGCTGCGCTCGGCACTTTCCGCCACTCTCCGTG
>VXBB01019641.1:5974-16828 GCA_013399915.1 Illadopsis cleaveri | reverse complement strand
TGTCTCTCCTCAATCGTCAATATGGATATGCTGCTTTTGTCTCTGGGAGTTTCTCTTGGAGGGGGGAGNTTGTCTCTGGGAGTTTCTCTTGGAGGGGGGAGATACGGCAACTTTTGGGGGCAGGTAAAGGATGGGGCTGGGGGCAGCTGCACTCTCTCGCTCTCGACATCAGAAGGAGGAAGGTCAAGCTTTTGTTTACTGCGGGGAGAATTCACTATCACCACCAAAATCCAGTCCTAGGGATCTACCACCATCTGCTCGTGTGTCCAGGAATTCTGAGCTTGCCTTCTCCTACCCTGCTGGAGCTGGGCCGCTTGTGTCCCGCCCCTGCTGCTTCTTTGGCACTGCCCTGGGTCTTTTGCTATGCTGTAGCCCTGCACCCCCCTTCCCTGCCCGGACATCCCGTAGTTCCAGCTACTGCCTCAGAGCTTCTGATACATCTCATCCAGCAGTCTGGGATTTCTGCTCATTTCCTGCCATTCCAGCTACTGCTGCAGAACTTCTGATACATCTCATCCACCAGCCTGGGATTTCTGCTTATTCCTGCCATTCCAGCTTGGTGCTCCACAGAGTCCTGCAGGAGCACTGGGATCAGACTGCCCCCAGGGTTTTTTGAAGCAAAGCCTCATCCATCCCTTCCTGTCTCGGCTGGGAAGTCTGTCATGAGGTTCCTAGTTCTGTTTTTGTTGTTAATGACATAGTTATTGTTGTTTATTTACCTTGTTACACATATTAGTAAAGAACTGTTATTCCTACCCCTCATATCCTTGCCTGAGAGCCCATTAATTTCAAACTTATAATAATTTGGAGGGAGAGGGGTTTACATTTTCCATCCCAAGGGGGACTTTTGCCTTCCCTAGCAGACACCTGTCTTTCCAAACCAAGACAACCATGAATGTAACTTTCTGAGTTGTGTGAAGAGCATTAGAAATAACCTTTTCCCATTTTCATACATGTTAGTTAAGCTTCAAATGAAGAAACTCTTTGAAAGATGTCCTACATAACTTTGTAGGGACAGAACCTAGAAAGAGGTTGTGCTATTGCTCAGTTATTCCTGTATCATTGAAGAGCTGCGCCTCCTGAATTTCTCCATTTTCACAGGAAGAGTGGTCTTGGATTGATGAAAATACTGCTTAAGAAATCCAGCATCTTCAGCCTTCACAATCGTTACAAATCCCTCTGCCTTTTCAACAAACAGCCAAATAGATATGCCTTCGGTCAGGCAAACTAAAATGACTGCCTGTCTTTGGGCTCCAGGGACCAAACAGCTCCCAGCCTGAAACAACCACAGAGGAAGAGTTCCTATGGTTCCAGAATCCCCAGAACCCATCAGTGCTTCAGCCATGATGCTGCAGGCATTGCTCGACGTGGTGCTCTGGCTATATGTGCTACTGTCACTGCAGAAAAAATAGGCAACAGGGCTTAGACCTGCCCTCCTTTCATGAGATGGAATTCCCATCTCCTCCCCTTTCACAAGCCAGGGGCGATGTCTTTGTGCTTAATAGCTGTACCACACAAACTCACAGCTCCTGGGGAGTGGACAGGTAATAGACCCTGTATTGTTCACATGGCTCACAACCTGTTCTCTGCCTGCACTCAAAGGACCACTGGGGTATACTTTACCCAAGGCAGGTTGCATGAATAATTATGATACAGCAGAATGGCTTATATTAATGTTTGCCCAAATCATGCAGGGGAAAATCAGTACAAAAGAAGCTGCAATGCACAAGCTTCAGACACCATGGGAAAGAGTTACATCACCTGCCTAGCTGACAAGCTGGCACTCAGAAGCATGGAAAGAATGAAATGCAGAAGGGGAAACTATCTACTGCTCTCCAAAGTGAATTAAAGATGTGACAGCTTGTGGACAATCCCCCAATATGATGGCACTGACCAGAAATACTTACCTGATGGTATCTGAAAACACAGAAGTTTACTTTGTGTTTTAACTTTACCCTCAAGTAGCTACAGTGCAAGAGATATTCAACAAATGAAAACCTGGATCAGAGCCAGCTGAAGACTTAAAACATTGGCTTCTGTCTTGGGTTACAATAAAAGGTGTAACCAAATGCATGTATTCTATTACCATCTACATAAGCTATTAAAATAGATGGGGCAGTGTTCTTTTTCTTCTTCATGACTCCACCCTGATAACTCCCTCCAGGGAAGCAGCAGCCACTCTGTGGGGGCTATCTCTGCTAATGGGCCATCAGGGCATCACAGAATGACTCACAGAATTGCATCTTCCCATCCTGAGATGCCCTGCCCTGGGGGAGGAACCAAACATTCCTACCTGTATATAATCTGGGGCTTGGAACACCACGATACCTCTACCACTGGATTCCCAGAGGACAAGAGCTCAATAACCATCACTAGAACTCCAGAGGAGGACCAGATCTTTCTACAGGATCACTGCTTCCACAAAACAACATCCATCACACCAATGGGACTGTAGCCACCATTTAATCGGACTGCTACCACCATCCTGATCAACAGGGTGTCAGGTCGTATTCTGACTTTGTCAGTTTAAGCCAGTGTTTGTGTACTATTTCTGTTATTTTAATTTTCCTATTAAATTGTATTTCTGACTTGGAATCTCGGGCTGGTTTGCTTTCAGACTAGTACAGCTCCTTTTAGAATATATCTCCACGTGAACTGGGAAAAGGATGGATAACAGTGGAGCTCTAGAGGTTGTAGGAGAAAACTTTAAGAGAACATTACAATAGCCCTGTCCAAATATAGTAAAGAAAGCCTAGATATTCTGGTTCAGACAGTGTAGAAAAGGAAATGTTTCTCTGGGAGGAATTCCTGCTGCTGATGCTTATTGCTACAAATCACAGAAATGTAACATTTTGAAAGGACACAAACATAGAGGGACTAGGCCACAACACTTCCATGGAAGGTTTTGGGTATCATAGCTTTCAGCCACAACCATCAACTCATATGTCTGAGCACTCATAAGGACTTAAAGAGCACAGTTACCTTTCTCAAAACACTGTCAAGGCCACAGAAGGAGCTTGCTATAAAATAAGCCACAACAGCAGGAACTTGAGATAAGCACAGAAGGAAGGAATTTGCAACAGGAAGGTGCTAATTTCAGGCCTGGAAGAGGTGACATCTGGTTAGCACATCCTGGTTAACACTTCTGGATAAAAATTCCCACTGTAGCAAACTGTGGGAAAGGAAGCAACTGTTCATATACATATCACCCCAAAGTAAGGGAACATCTGTGACCACCCTGTGGATACCCCAAACTTGGACTATATAAAGGTGGTACCCCCCAGAAGAACAACTCTGGGACCCTCACCACCAAGAGGTTCATGGTGAAGAAGGACCAACAGGATGCTGCTGGATCTATGGATGATGACTATCTTCTGCTTGATATCTCTCTCTCTCCCCTCTGCCTCTTTCTACCTCACATTTACTTTTAAATAAAATCCATATTATAAACTTGGGCATATAGTCTTGTTTGCACCTTAATTCAGGCAGAGGCATCCCTCACTAATCGGATCATAACAGCACTCTCAGGTGAAAGAGGGCTCTAATAAATCAATTCACTGATTTTAAGAGTTTTTTCTCTAAAGTTCAATTACTGACAATGTCTTCTGACAGGAACCAAAGTAAAAATTTCTCCTCCTTTAAAAAAGCCTTATAAGATGTGTGTTCATACAGGGGCTGGCCCTGTCAAATCTGGGAATAAGTGTTGGGTCCATCAACACAGGCATTCATCACGAGTGTTATGACTGAACTCCTCTAGTTGCAGAAGTTTCCATATATTCTCTGCAGGCATTTATATACAATCTAGCTGACTTCCAAATTTGCAACTAGCTATACCATTAAGTATTATTTACACCATGCGCCACAGCATCTGAGGACATCATAGTTGCAGCAATATTATAAGGCTGAGCAATTAACAGAAAGCAAAATGCTATTATTTATTTCCAGTGATAGGGAAACTGAAGCACGGAACAAGTAAAAGATCTGTGATTCTGGACCATGAAAAGTTATGACAGTGTAAAGATTGGGCCCAGCTGAGCTAAGTGCCACAACTGTGGCTATCTTCTTCCCTCCTGGTACTTCATGAAGATGATGCATTTAAAATACAAAAACAATATGAAGGGGAAGGTTCAATTCTCAGTTCTCAGAGGTGCCAGCTCTGTATTATAGTACAAATAATGTTCAGAGTAGGCAAGAAGGAAAGGTGCTGATAGGAGGAGGAGAAAAAAGCTGCTTCTCATGTTGTAGGGAGATGATAAATGTGCATCAGCATGTATGAAAAAGATGGGCCATTCATTCAAATAAAACAATCTTGAATTTTTTATCAAAATTGAAACAAAATCTGAAGTGTTCTTTTTATGACATTGAAATAGCTTGGCTACATTTGGTCTTCATTTATTCTTAATTCCTGTAAAATTTTGTACTTCCCAATTTCTTCCTAAGCAAGAACAGCGCTGCTACTACAAAAATGGCTTTACAGCTTTCCCTGTTCATTCAGGAAAAAAAAAAAAGCATTATAGAACTTGCAAAAAAAAAAGTCTATTTTTTTATGTTCTCTTCCAAACATCAAGATCCAAGGACTGTAATGCTGTGGGAATGTAATACTATGAAAACAGACATTTTCAGTTGTATTAAAGGAAGCTCTTGATAAAATCCTATTAATGGGTGTTTTTGCAAAAAATATGGATAAGAATTGCCATGTATGGTGCAACCCAACTTCAACCAGAATCTAGGATATCAGAAATAAACAAAATGCTTTCATTTGTTACTGGCAGTGAACTGATTCGCTTGTCTTCTTTACCTGCAAAAGCACTATCTTACTGTAATTTCAAAAGGTAACAAAGTGAAATTAACATATCCTTCATCTTAGACAAAATTAAGAGAGAAGCAAAAAGAGATGGCAAGATATTTTTACTCAACTCTTCAATGCATCTAGATAAGAGATTGATGCAAACGTACAGCAAATATATTGGAAGCCCTCAGAGGACCAGGTGCTCCCTATTGTGTAAATTAGATTCCAGCTCAGGTACAGTCATGGAAAGAAGACAATTGGGGGTATGTGAACTCTGTGGAAGTCTCTGCAGTTCTTCAGCTGCAGAGCATGTGCTTTCAGGTATGGCTAAGTCTAATACAGAATAGTTCAGATCAAAACTACCTGCTCCACATCTCTTTCTGGGGACACTAGTTCCTTTCAGTTCTGAACTCCAACCATGCTCAAGCTCTTTAAGCACAGAAGGAAAGTTTTGTAGCATCACAGAATATGCGGAGTTGGAAGAGACCCACAAGGATCATCGAGGCCACCTCCTGGCCCTGAACAGGACCATCCCCAAGAGTCAGACCATGTGCCTGAGAGTATTTTCCAAAAGCTTCTTGAAGTCTGTCAGGATTGGTGCTGTGACCACCACCCTGGGGAGCCTGTTCCAATGCCCAACCACCCTCTGGGGGAAGAATCTCTTTCTAATATCCAACCTAAATCTTGCCGGACTCAAGATCAAACCTTTCCCTTGGGTCCTGTCACTGGACACCAGAGAGAAGAGATCAGTGTCTGCCCCTTCTCTTCCCCTCACAAGGAAGTTGTAGACTGCAATGAGGGCTCCCCTCAGTCTCCTCTTCTGCAGGCTGAAGAAAGTGACCTCAGCTGCTCCTCATACAGCTTCCTCTCAAGGCCTTTCACCATCTTCACAGCCTTCCTTTGGATGCTCTCTAATAGTTTAATATCTTTCTTGTATTGCGGTGACCAAAACTGCTCACAGTATTCAAGGTGAGGCCGCACCAGTGCAGAGCAGCGTGAGACAATCCCCTCCCTTGATCAGTTGGCAATGCTGGGCCTGATTCCCCCCAGGACATGGTTGGCCCTCCTGGCTGCCAGGGCACTGCTGACTCATTTTCAACTTGCCATTGAGAAGGACCTCCACATCCTTTTCTGTGGCATTGCTTTCCAGCATCCTATTCCCCAGTCTGTCTGTACATTCAGGGTTGTTCCATCTCAGGTGCAGAATCCAGCACCTTCCCTTATTAATCTTCATATGGTTGGTGATTGCCCAGCCCTCTAATTTGTCGAGGTCTCTCTGCAGGGCTTCTCTGCCTTTGAGGGAGTCAACAGCTCTTTCTAGTTTTGTATCGTCTGCAATCTTGGTTAGTATCCTTTCCAGTACTGTGTCCAAGTCATTTATGAACATGTTGAAGAGCACAGGGCCTAAAATGGAGCCCTGCAAAACCCCAGTAGTGACAGGTCACCAGTCTGATGTCACCTCGTTCACTATAACCCTTTGCGCCTGCCCGTGAGGCAGTTGCTCACCCATCGCATGATGTGTTTATCCAGCTGTGTGCTGGACATTTTGTTCAGAAGGATGAGAGATGCTATTGAAAGCTTAAGTGAAATCCCAAAACTTACATCAACTGGCTTCCCGTGATCAACTAGGTGAGTTATCTTGTCATAAAAGGACATTAATTTTGCAGGGTCTGAAATTAAGCTTGAAGAGTCTGAATTAAGTTTGGTTGGTCTGAAAAGAAGTAATGAAAAATTCTTAGTCTCCAAGAGTAGCTAATATCATAGACAGGTAGAAGAATTATAAAAAAAGGCCTCATAAAATCGGGCCTGCTCTATTAAATTAATAGCTAGCCTATCTTCTCTTCTAAGTGTAGTTAAGCAATTTGCAAGTTCACATGCAAAAACAATCTTGGTATGAAAACTTGTTAGCATAACAACCTGTTCCTGGGTTGAAAAACAAATGCACCTGCAATAACAAGGGATTGGCCCCATGAGAATCAGTAAAGAAAATATGTAAATAATACAACAAGAGAGATTTGATGGACAAGTAAAATGCATTTTACTAACCAATAGAGCAATTGGCAAGAAAGCTATTAACCAATTAAAGTCGCACACAAGGTCTGTAAAAACTGTATAAAATGAGTTATGAAAATAAAGAATTGGCTTTTCCTTGCATGAAGATAATGGAGTCTCAGCTGACTTATTACAACAGCTAATTTCTGGATATTTCCATAGACAGCCATCCAATGGTTTTCCCAAGAAGCATAACAATTTCTAGACTTTTTAGCCTTATTTATCCATGTCACCAACTGGAGTTGTGAATTTGGAGTAATTAAGGAAACACTCTGGACTACCAAGTGTTGCACAAAGTAAGCACTAAATCGCTTCAACAAAGATCAAAGGCAGCAATTTCAAAAAGGTGAAAGAAAATCCAGAAATAAAAAGGAATATTGTTTTCATCAGAACAAGATCTTCCAGGTTGTGATTCACTTGCACAACTCAGTCCACATTTTAACTGAATTTACCAGTCAACTGAATTACAGTACTCATACACATGCATCAGGACCTTGACAAACAGCTCAGATTCAAAATCTTTAAGTATACAACAGTGTCATTGTTTAGGATTGTTATTCCTCCATTTAGTGTGTCCTCTGTGCCACTGAGACTCCAAAACCATACTCTGCTCAATCACTTCTCCTCCCCTCATGGGTGGATGAAGAGAAAATTGGAGGCACAAAAGGCAAAGACCACAGGTTGAGATAAGAACAATTTACTGGAAACAGCAATGAGTTAATAAATCCAACAGTAACAGCTACAGTATTAAAAACAAAAGTGTACAAAGAAGAGAGTGCAGAGCTTGGCCTGACTGTAGCCGTGCTATCCAAATGTCTCCTCCTGGTTGGGACCAGTGTTACCTGCACCACTCCATCTGCCACACTTGTCCACCAGAAAAGGATGCCCTTTTCAGAAGCAAAAGTCCCTTTCCTCCACTCCTGGAAATTATGTAAGATGGTATTGATTAACATCTGGGTCTTGGCCATGCCTACACGGCTCCAGGCTCCACCCTCTTACAGTTATTGCAAAAAAAAATAACCCCATCCTTGGCCAAACCCAGGACATTATCCACCCTTTATTCTATACCATTTAGTTCATGCTCAGATCCTACACCTTATAGCAACATACATATATATAAATATATACAAGCACAGGTATAATTTCCACAGTCAATGACTATTCCTCCAAGATGTCTGTTGAGTTCATTTATTCCATGACTGTGGGTTCTATCCATCTTAGATGTCTTTCAGAGTGGGAGGGCTGGTGTGCTGTTGGCTGGTTGCAAGCTGCATCAGGAGCACACAACTGGTGTATCTGGAGCAGTCCATCCTCATTGTCCATGGGTATTATGGCCCAGTGGCAGTCATTGAGCAACCAATATTATACAATTCAACATTACAGGCTGTTCTCACCCAAAAATCAAATCCCCTTAAGGTACACATTGTGTTGCTCCATCACTGCATTATCCCCCAAGTTCACACAGGTCCTTGAGCAAAAACAATCCCACAGATGGGTTTTCCCTTGCTTGAAACAGGACTAATCCAAACTGTCTTCCCTAACATGTTTCTCATATGTGCCACTGGGACTTTATCGCTTTCTATGGGACATGGAGGTTTTGACTGGGCAGGGCCAACTCAATTGGTGGAGCCTCTAGTGTTAAGTAACCAGGTGGCCTTCGCTAACTGTAGATCTCAATGTTTGAGGGTCCCACTTCCTCATGTCCTCTCTCTGGTCATGAAGGTAAAACTGAAGGTTACCTTGTGGTATGGACTCTCTCTCTCAAGCAGGGGGATGCTTGCTCCCAGTAGTAGACTCTGGTCTGTACTTGCAGGGCATGGGAGCATTTCCTCTCTAGTTTGCTCAAGTCTTTCAAATCTGTCCACAGTCTTGGACAGTCTTTCCACAGCTGAGGTGCAGGTCAGTAGGGAGGAAAAAAGATGATCTTCATATTACCAGAGTGGGGTAGTCACCTGAAGCACTCTTCATTCTCCTTCTTTCATTGACACCATTGCCAGTGAGATGGTGTATGGTGATGGTGCACTCCGTACAAACTTTCGCCACATGGATTGTCTACACCGGACCTCTAGATCTATAGGGGACTGTTCCTTATTTGAATCCCTATAGAGTACCTCCAGCACAGCTCAATTCTCTCAGGTACTGGATACATTGCTCCATGGTGTTCCATCTGCTTCGGGAAACTATTAGGTCATCCTTAAAAGAATACCTTCCCCTCACACTTGACAGGAGTCACCAGCAGAGGCTGAGTTTCTGTCCTCTTCCTAATCCCCTTGTCCATGCTCACATCCTGGAAGAGGGATCCCAGTTGCTTGGCTCCATTACCATCTAGTTTCATATCATGGGCCATGATATCCCAGCATCAGAGAAGCCAGGTCACCAGGGGCTCACCTGACTGGTGGCTGAAATCTTTTCACATAGCTCACACGGGTATAGGAATTGGGTGATTATCTCTGGCCCTGCCTCTTCCTCCTGTTGTGAGGGCCCTAATTCCTCTTCATCTCTCACTAGGCTAACTGATTTGGTCTTGGATTTTTTTCTGTATAGGGGCAACTGCTACCAGCACGGATTGTTCCTCTGGTTCAACTGCAGTTTGAGTGGCCATAGTGGAAGTTGCTCTGCTTTCCTCCTCCTCTCCCTGAGAGTGCTGTCTAGTTATGATCAGTGTTCAATAAATAATAGCCAGGACCCCGCACACTGCAGTAAGTTGTACCTCTCTGAAGTTGCCACAGCATTCTCCTTGCAAATATTCTGTCATTTTTTCAGGGTCCTCTAGTTGTTAAGGAGTGTACTTTCAAACCACTGGAGCAGAGAATTTCCTCAGAATCTGGCCCATTTTCTCCCACATTCCATGCCATTCATGACTATCCACCCTTGAGGCAGATCTCTGAATGATCTTCCTAGAAATCTCTTGACTCTAAACATGGTGCACACCACACTAAGGAGACCTGGCAGACTTAGCAACAAGAGCATGCTTTCCTTAACATCCAATGTGAATTCAAAATTCTCAAAAGCTGTCATAACAGGCCTGAAGGAGGAAAAGAGGGTGAAAACCTTGGGAAAACTATCCTCCCCTGTTCCCCCCACAGACTGAGCACAATTATTAACGGACTCCCAGAGGTTGCACCCAAGGTAAGGGCAGGAGAGCAACACTGAATACACATCCCAAATTACTTCCCTTGCTGTTGATATTATCATGTCATAAACTGATATCCCACAGTACAGCAACAAAGTAATCCTGAACCATCTCCCTGCTCTGAAAAAGAGCATTGCAAAGAGCACATAGTGCATATTTGTGAGTATATACAGGGATAGGTATCACAACCCCCACGTGAACAGACCAAGCAACATTGTGACCAGTGGCTCTGTACCTAATACAAGAAATGCTTAGATCAAATTTGTTTCCAACCTGCTCTGGGCAGATCTGTCGTTATTTCAACCCAACACAAAAGTGTACAAAAAAGAGAGTATGGAGCTCGACCTGACTGCAACCATGCCACTCAGACCACTCCCTTTGGTCAGGGCTAATGCTACCCCACTGCTCTGCTCCACTGGAAAGAAATGCTTGAGAGTCCCTGTCTCCCACCCGTGGCAATGACTTAAGATGGTTTTTGTAGCAGGACTCTTTGCCCTTGGAATGTGGTCAAACAACACAAAGAATGCCCTATTTTGCAAGCTATCAGTGGTGGGCTGAGTGGGGGTGTCATGTGCTGCTTTTGGAGTTGAATTATTCTAAAAGCAGTCTGACTCATCATCCCCAAATTAACATCCTGATAATGAGGCAAAGATTTGGCAGATAAGCTGCCAAGCTGACCTGAAGACATATGACTGACAGTCATATCACATTACACTATAAAAGTCCGGTCCACTTTCATACGGTAGGTTCTTCTAACATATTCCTTCTTGGAGTGTCTGTATGAAGTTTCCTTCCTTGAAGGAGGGATGCCGCTTCAAGAATCCTCCTCAAGGTTGAGTGAGAGATCTACCCACGAGTGTTGTTGGTATGGTGAGTTACA
>VXBB01019640.1:21618-52166 GCA_013399915.1 Illadopsis cleaveri | reverse complement strand
ATAAACCAGACAGCAAAGACAATGGGATAGAGAGAAGACACTGCTTTAAAGGAGTAGAGATAAATGTAAGAAATAGGAGTCTTAAGAAAAATTATGATTTTTCCAGGACTACAAGATAAATAGTGACATTTTTGAAGAGTATTTCTCTCAACTATATCACAATTTTCACTATTATTGCTATTATTACTATAATTATCACTATTTCACAAAGAGGTTTTTGTTCCCTTTTTTTTCTCCTGGCACAATAAAAACCTTGAGCAGTGTTTCTATAAAGTCCAATCTGATGCAACACACAGACAGCCCACAAGAGACCCTCAAACATGGCTAAAACGTGGAGATATCAGGAAAGCAAGGAAGACAGGAGGCAAAGCTGTAAAAATTTCTTGAAGGAAGGAGACAGAAACCTCTCTTAGAGCCCTGAATTCTCCCAGAGCAGAAAACTAAATCTCCAACAGACGAGCTCAAGACTTGCAAATTACACCACTGTGGCAAGAACAGCAGAAGCGACTTTGTGAAGGTGTTTACACTGGCAAGAAGGCTTTTCCCACTGGAAAACTTCTTGCAAGGATGGTTATTTTTACATTAGAGGGGCAGTTTTGCCTACATCTGTAGCTGGAGGGGTTCTGTTAGCAAAAGAGTATCAATTCAGGAATCACAAGGAAAGCTTGGTGGTCCCATACATGATATAAATAATATGGCAGGACTAGCAGATAACGCTGGCCTGAGTTTGTTCTCTGCACTGGATAAATATAATTCTGCATGAACAATATAAACAACAGAGAAAAGTAGGAATATATCAGGAATAGATCAGGAACATATCCAAATTGGCTTTCAGCAAAATGCTTGAGAACCAGAAACAGCTTAGCTATGGGAATCAAGACCTCACTAAAGAGTAGAAGCATTTAGTATCATTTATTACATATTATAATCCTAGCAAGAGAAGATGCAAGAACTGTCTTTCTGGGATAACTTTGTGCCACTGAAGCCACAGTAAAGAGCTCAGGTCCAGCTCTCCAGGATTGTCTTTGCTGTCTGGTTTATTCAGTTCACACATTGTCTGGACAGCTGGAATACCATGTGAATACAAACTCCTGATCCCAGGGATTCCCATCCCCGCAGCAGATCCCAAGTTAAAGAAACATTGTCTTTGTGCATTGTGGATTTCTGGTTTTCTTGACTTGTGGCTCACTCAGCAAGTTTGCCTTAACCCTCCTGAAGGTTTCACTGCCTGTCTCTAGCAGAAAAACCCCACAGCAGCACAGCTGAGGGAGAAACTGCCCAGACAGCAAACAGAGCTGTCAACAGAGCAGCCCACAGTAAAAGAGGTGTTTAGAAATCATTAACTGATGGCCCTTTGGGTGGGTGCAAAAGCTGACAGCCCTGGAAGGAAAGCAGCCTCCCCTGCCAGCCCTCTCCTCTTCCAGCTGCACTAGAGGATAATGCAGTCTACAAGGTGCTCATGATGGAAAATTTCATTTTCTACAGCGAGCAGAAGAGCAGACAGTCCTACCATCATCTTGCAGTACTTTTTGCCTTCTGCATATTTTGTCTGAACCACCCCTGTTGACAACTGCAGCTTGGCCAAGCACAGGCTGGGAGTAACATACGTGGTGCTGAGCCCTCAGCCAGAGCGGGGCTGAGGAACAACCAACAATTTGTGGCTGGGAGGGATGGCTGCCAGCCTGGGCCTCAGGGACTGTCATGACAAATGTGTAGGCACTTCATAAATCACCGGGAAAGGGCTTATTCTCAAGCCAGACTCCAGCTCTTCATATCCTTGATTTTTATTGACAAAATTACTCACTCCTTCTGCCTCGGAGCTCAAGGGATTCAGTCCTCAGCAGTCTAGGTTGGGCCTTCCCAGGCATCTTCCTGTGATCATGTTTTTCCTACATCAAAACAGTAGAAACATTATTTAACTTGATATATATTTAATAGGCTGCTTCATTTTTACTGTGCTCTTCAGCAGGAGGGATTTATACTGAATGTATTATAGCAATGAGCCATGAAAGTATTCCCAGTTTCTCTGAGGTGTTTCTAAGGAAATGGACTCATATGGCCTAAAGCACCTTAAAACACCAACTCTGGCTTCTAAAACTCTCAACAAAGGCTTGAAATGATGAAATTGTAATTGAGAGCAGCAACAGAAGATGCTTACAATAACAAGTGAAGCAGTTATCTGAAAATGTGGTTTGTTTTCTTTCATATGAGTCTCAAGATCAAGATATTCCTGATGCCAGTAATAAAAATACTGCTTTTTTTTACAGTAGCTCAACAGACAGCAAAACTCAGGAATGGCAAGGGCTGTTCTTGCTATAGCTGCATCTGTAAAATATTTCACCCCTACTGTTTTTTGCTCATCATATTCTAAAATGTTTCCCAGATGAGCAGAATTTTCCAGTGCTCGCCTCTGCACCTTCAGGAGAGAAAGCTTTTGTTTTACTTGTTGTGGGTGTGAGAAAAGTCTCACGGGTTAGTTTTCATTTATATTGTCAGAAGCAAGGTGAAACTCAGCTCCACCAACAAAGATTTCCTGCTTCCCTCAAAAGGCAAGAAGACAAAAAGGCACAGCAAAATATGATTTATTTCAGCCCCAAATTTATCAGGGACATAATTCCTACCAAGAACCAACATCCGCTTCAAGCATTGGCAAGAAAATTAAATGAAAACCAAAAGAACCAAAACAACCAACAACTGGTTTACCACCACTTCACTTCTCAAGAGAAACCCATTCTTCACATGCAGCAGAAAAATCGTATTTGCATGCAGCAGGAGGTAACAAAGAAAGACATTTTTCATAAGAGCTTTTAAAGTCCTCTTCAAGAGAACTACTCTACAATTTCAGTTTGGAGGGCAAAATATTCTTTATTGAAAGCATCAACAGATCAAGAAGAAATGTTTTTCTCTAGACTAGGTTTATATTCCCCCTGTGCTCTGCCTGAAAAGAAGAAATTCTAGGGATGCAGCAGGTCCTCTCATACCAAGATGAAGCTTTACAGTCTATTGGGGCTATGCAAACACCAGCCATCTATTACCTTCCCACTTAATTAAAAATGGGAAAATGTGATAAAAAAACAAACTGCTCACTGAGCAGCAACCTAATCAAGCCTCGTTCCTCCTGCATTTGTTCTCCATGTTTCACACTACAGAGTTTTTTTAATCATACTGCTCAGAAGAATAGAGATATTTGTAATATGCTTATCAACACCAAGAGCCCCCAATTTATTTTTTTCCCTGCAAAATAATTTTTCCATAATTATTCAGCAGCCTAGGTCAATTGATTAATTCATTAATTAATGAATTATTGTGGCTCAAACCCAAACCAACTGCTGTCACTTTCCAACATGTTTCTCAGCCCCTTTGAAAGCTGTAAATATATTTGAAATAAACCTTAATTTTTTCAAACTATGGAACCATGAGAACCAAGAGTGCTTTGCACGCCAGGAGTGCTGGGGGACTGCAGCTCTGTGACGAGGAGCCACTCTGAAATCTCTCATCAGCCTTCAAAGCCACACTCAGCAGCACCTTTGAGCCTCTCCCTGGGAATATGACTGGAAGAACAGCACACTCCCAGATTTTTTGCCTAGAATCATCTTGGGAGCCACTGGTAGAGTGTTTCACCTTGCTTTTTCTACTTAACCGTGGTGATGCAAGCATAAGACTTTCACAGTCTGGATTCATCTGACCAGTTTTGGACTGCCAAGTACTTTTGGGGTGCAGTTTATTCCAGGAGAGAGCTCAGACAAGCTGTATCCACCAGCACCTATGTTATTTCATCAACTCTAACAGGAGTCAAGGGTGCTTGGGTGAGACAAGACACCTGTGTTGTCAGGGGTTTGTTTCAATCAGGGGTGCAGANGAAGTTATCTCAAGCCCTGTAATTATTTTCTGGCTGCATGTCTCAAGAAAAAGAAAAAAGGAAAAAAAAGGAAAAAAAAAAAAGAAAAAGGAAAAAAAGGAAAAAAAGAGGAAAAAAAGGGAAAAGAAAAAAAGGGAAAAGGAAAAAAAAAAGGAAAAGGAAAAAAAAGGGGAAAAGAAAAAAGGGGAAAAGGAAAAAAAAGGGGAAAAGGAAAAAAAAGGGGAAAAGGAAAAAGAAAGGAAAAAGGAAAAAGGAAAAAGAAAGAAAAAAGGAAAAAAGAAAAAGAAAAAAAGAAAAAAAAAAAAAGAAAAAAGCAGTGCCAAAAGCAAAATGATACTAATAAATCCCAAAGCAAGGCACTGTTTTTGTGATGTACCATGGGATCAGTGTGAGCAGGCTGGAACTCTCATCTTCAGGGCTCATAATTTACAAGACAACCAGATTCTTCAGATTTTTCTGTTCCCTTGAAGGAGAAGCCATGTCTGTGATTACACCAAAAATGCTTTCAACGTCCAGCTGTTTTACACTCCTCATTAAAATTCACCCAGCTACCACACATTCCAAAGCACAGGAGCAGACACACATTTAGTGAGATTTATTTACATGAATCTGACCTAAATCGGTGCTACTCATCCAAGAACAAATTCCTTTCCAGCGTGAGCAGCCAAAGCAAGTTAAACTTGCAACATGAAGCACTGCCAGAGTCCTATTTTGAGAAGTATCACTTAAGATTCATCCTGCTTTTGCACAGTGAGCAAAAGTCTCTTCCTTGAGATTTATTCTCCCATTTCATAGGGGAAATCTGTATGGGCTACCCCATCCTGCCTCCTGAGGACATTTCACAGATATCCTGCAGTCAGGGCTGGGGTGAGAACTTTCTCAGGTTCTGTGGAAAAATTCTCAGCGGCCACTTGTCAAGCAGGGCCAGATGGCTGAAGGCAAGTGAGCACTGCAAAGCCTTAGCAAGTAAGGAGCTAAAATCACATTGCTTACTCAGAGAGCCATCCCTTCTCCACAGCACCTTCCCCCAAAGAAACAGAGCAGAAGTTCCTAAATAACCTCGAGTACTACACAGGGAATCCCAACCTAGCACTGCACATGGAAATAACTCATTGAAGGTGCAGCTCTTAACACCAAACTAGGGTTTTCTGCTTTTTCTGCATTCCCCGAGGGAATTTTTGCAGCCAGGAAGGAGGGTGGAAGGCACAGATATAAGAAATACCACCAAGGTACTTTGATGTATCTCACTCTGCTGTGTAGGTGTAGCCTCAGGATCACAAAAGGACCCTCCAACTCCTTCAACAGCCTGGAAATCCTGTCAGAAGGGGTATGGACAGCCTTTAAGAAAACCCAGTCTTCATGGCCTGAAACCCTACAGCAGGTTTCCTTGCCATCTGCCCAAGTAAATTGACCATTTGTCCCTATTGGAGACAGCTGGGCTATTACAGCAATTAAGGTGGCACAGGGAGGGAGTGACATTTTAGGTTTGGGAAGAGGCTGTTTGCAGCACTGACAGCACTGAAACATTCCTGGTGGTGAAGAGGTGACGTTCTTAAGTGAATAATAAAAACAGGCATCCACGAAACACGAGCCCTTCCAGAAGTTCAAGTGAAAGAAATGAGTTTCCTCAAAAGGAAAAATCTCTTCCTATTGAAGAGATTTGCACCAAATGAAAGAATTGTGTCTCTGACAATGCAAAGCATTCATGGTCGCTGGCCAGACTTTTACAGCCTTACATATCTGCCTTTTGATATAGGACATCTGTGAGCTAGCAACAGTAATAAATCTGAATGTTAGCACGGATAGTGTTCCACGTTTTAGGTCAAATGCTATCAAATTTAGCTTATCAGCTTATTAAGATAAAACAAGCTCCTTTGTCATTAGTTTTCTGATTAGTTGCTTGATTCCAGAACCTGGGACAGTAAATAGGGTTATTGGATTGTATTTTTTTTTTTTTCCATAGTGTAAATGCTTAATGCCCGCTGGTTATCCTTATAAATCATAAACGGGGAAATCACTGCTTGATCCCCTTGCTGGAAGAGGGGAATGTGATGATTTCAGCATGTTTAAAACACACATTCCTAAAATACCTAACTGGTCTGTAATTTTTTCACAGTATAAGGCCTGAGCTTAGTGGTTAGCTTCCTTAATCTGCAACCACACTGGTTTTGATCAACAAGCCATGCAGTGACAGTCTGCTGAGCTGGATACTTGGAGAGCTGTGGCATTGTCTTCCAAAGGTAGCAGCCTTTCCTGGGAGCATACAGGAAGAATGGGACACAGCTTTACAGAGCTCTCTGCCACAGCAAACTGCTTTTTGTTGGGTGCAGACTGCAGCATCCACCAGGCTCCTGCTGGTCTAACACATGGGAAAGAAAAGGTTGTGCTCTGTGGAGAGAGGTAAAAGTGTTGCTGTTTTAGAAAAGATGACTTGAGCGTGCTCCAGGATGGCTGGAAGAGCTCCAGCAAAAGAAAATTTAGTCAAACTGTGCATCAAATCCCCGCTCTTGTGCCGGGAGATCTGCGAGGAAGATTTAAAAAAAAGAAGAAAAAAAAAAAAAAAGAAAGAAGAAAATTACGTCCTTTTAATACGTTTCACAACATGTGTTCTTATTTTAGAGTCGACATACCGTCACCAAGCTACCATTGATGATGAAGTGGTTTCCATGGAGATACTAGACACAGCTGGCCAGGTGCGTGGGTGCAAGGGCTGCTAACCAGTTCCTTGGCTCGGGTATGCAGCAGGGGAGGAAATTGGGGTGGAAACCTGCAGCAGTGCAGTGGCTGGCAGGTGTGCCCTACTTTTGGGACACAGATTTGCTTCTGGGCAGGACCCCCTCTCTTGTCCCCCATGCTGGATTCACACCCTTCTGCAAGGGATCCTGCTTGGAAGAACAAACAAGTCAAAGGGTTTACTCTGGAGGGGGAAATTATTTTGTTGTCATGGCTTTTTATGCAGGGCCAGCCCAGCAATTAGGCACAGAGTTGTGGTCTGTTTCTACATCCAAGTGATGAGGTTTGACAGCTTCAGGCAGTAATTCCTACTGAAGTGAAGAGATTTGTCATAGTCAGATCTCCTTTTTAAAGCATGGCAAGTGCACATGCTGCAGGTCATGGCACTGGGTGGAATAGATCTCCTATGCCACATGATAAAAAGGTGATGATGCCTTAGGAAGGCTGACCTGAAACAGACTGGACAGAGCCAGAGAATAAAGTAGATATTTATTGAAAGGCCTCCAGGATCCACCTTGGGCAGGACAGGGCCTGACCAGAGCTACACCCAAGGTGGACCCANTAGCACTTGATATGAGGCTCAGAGCTGCACCTCTGGGCAGCAGAGAATCCAAAAAACATGAAAGCTCCAACCTAGGCGACCAGTGATATGTGCAAAGTATAACGTAAAGCAGACGCACACAGCTTTGTAGGGTTTGGAGGACCAGCACCTCCCTGGAAGTCTGGTGTCTTCTACACAAATCAAATTCCTAAGGCACTCTTCTGTCTTTTCCAACAGGAGGATGCCATTCAGAAGGAAGGACACGTGCGATGGGGCGAGGGCTTCGTGCTGGTTTACGACATCACGGACAGAGGCAGCTTCGAGGAAATGCTGCCGCTTAAGAACTTGCTGGACGAAGTGAAAAAGCCCAAAAACGTCACCCTGATCCTGGTGGGGAACAAAGCAGACCTGGACCACTCCAGGCAAGTCAGCACGGAGGAAGGTGAAAAGCTGGCCACGGAACTTGCCTGTGCTTTTTACGAGTGCTCAGCTTGCACGGGAGAGGGGAACATCATGGAGGCCTTCTACGAGCTCTGCCGCGAGGTGCGGCGCCGCAAGATGGTCCAGGGCAAGACCCGCAGGAGAAGCTCCACCACCCACGTCAAGCAGGCCATTAACAAGATGCTCACCAAAATCAGCAGCTAAAAAGGAGCTGCCCTGAGCCAGAGAAGCATTTTAGAACATATTAGGTTGGATGGGGCAGGCAGAGCATGTTCAACGAGAGACAGTCAAATCTTTGCGGTGGAAAAAATACCAAAAAGACAAAAGCTGCCACTTTTTTTGAATAACATGGAATCGTACCCTTTTTCTGTTTTGAAATGTATTTAGCCACACTGCTTCTGACTAATGTGGGAAAAGAAAAACAAACCAAAACACACCAAACACCAAATGAACTCCAAAGGATTAGACAATTGTGGGGATTGGCAACCAAGAGAGAATCTTCTGCCCCTACGTGGCTAGCTCCAATCCCCTGCAAATCAGTAGTGCCTAAACACCATTTCCAGCCAGACAGCTGCTCAGTAGCCATTGGAGAGTAAGATTCAGCCCTCAGTCCATCAACAACCATCACAGCTGGTGTTCTCCAGGACTGAATATGTGTAGAGGCTGCTATGTTGCATCAGAGAGTTCACCTGACACCTTCACCAGCTCTAAGTTGGCTCATTGTGTGCTTTCACTCCTTCCTTGTTACTTTTGTCAAATCCATGAGTGTTGATGTTCTTAGCAAGGTATGCAAAATATATAGGAAAGGTCCATTTCCTGGAGGGCTTAGCCAGGTAGACACACATTTCAAGAGGGCTGAAGTTCAGCTGCTCTTCCAGTTCCTCTGAAACTGCTGAATTCTCCAGACATAATCATCTAGTCCAGCAGCATTTCAGCACTTCCCCCTCCAAGAGTAGTATTGTGCTTGGGGAAATGGGAGTATACGTGTTGGGAAACTGAATGGAAAAAAAAAAAAGAATCATATTACCATTGATTTAGTTATGAGCTATGGGCAGTTTTTAGCTGCTTTCCTTTTTTTTTTTTTCTCCCCTCCTCAGTCTTTTTTTTTTCAATTCACGTTGTTCCTCTTAGTCTGTTTTATACCGANAGGTGTGAACATTGGGCAGTTTTTTGTTGCTTTCTTTTTTTTTTTTTTCTCCCCTCCTCAGTCTTTTTTTTTTCAATTCACGTTGTTCCTCTTAGTCTGTTTTATACCGAAGAAGAACTGAATCCTTGGGAAGGCAAGTATTTAAATTCTAAGCCCAAATGTAAATCAGATCTGAATGGTCTCTACCATATCAAAAGACCATAATTTTCAGCTGTTTAAACTTCCAGGTGCTGCTTGGAGCACTCTGGGACTTAAAGCAGTGCAGGTTTTTTGTGAGTTTTACCTGGCACATGGAAACAGAAACACATTTTATCAGATTTTGGTGCCTGGGATAAAAGGTGCCCAATTTTTTACTTCTCCCTCATCATCTCATTTAAGCCAGCTGCCAAGTTTTGCCTCCTGTCCTGTTTGTTAACTACTAAAAGATACAGGAACCAATATTGGGAGATTTTCATTCAGATTGAGCTGGTCTCCCACCAGTGGTGTAACACCCCTTGAGGCAGCTCAGACTGTCAAGATGTGGAACCACAGCCAAGGGTTGGGATGACAAATTAACAGTGTTCTCCTCTGAGGAAAAGCCCCCTTGTAGCATTTACTTATAACACTATTCTCCACTGCTCTGTACTTCATGTGGTTATTTGTGAGGAGGTAACTCCAAAAGGCTATCAAATGCAAATTGCCACAGATGTAGGAAAATGAGTAAACCTAACTGGCTAGCACTTTGTAGAGTTGTAGGTAGCCATGGTGGAACAGGCTGAAGAGGCAGATCTGTATATCCCTGTGAACAGAGAAAAATTCCAAATTAGGACTTCTATTAAAAGTATTCACTTAAAGATGTTTTACCAAAGTAAATTTTTTTTTTAAACTTTCACTTTTACCCAACCAGCAAAGAACATCACATTCAGTTGTATATTTTATTTGGGCTGTTTTTTGTTTTCTCTGCTTCTGGATTCTAGGTGGTAAAAACTCATTTCACTGTCCAGGAATCAATGTCTATGTTTTGGTCCTCGTGCTCACGTGTGTTGCTCTACATCATCAGCTGGACACAGTGGAAACTTCACCGTGTGCTTCTGGGCAGGGGGGGTTCTTGCAGCAGGCCTCTGTGACACACTTGTTCCCTGGTTACTCATTGTTAACTTTTATAAAAAAGAAAATAATACAAAAAAGAAAAAAAGAAAAAAAGAAAAAAGGAGGTTTTGCCATTTTTAGTCCTATTAGTAATGTAGAATCAATCCAAGTGTGAGAGAGCATTCACAAACCAGAATACTTTAGCTTTAGGGACTGAACTTCCAAGCAATTTAGTCACATTAGGAGCCAGAGTGAGCATTTGCAAGCTGAAGCACTAAGGTTCTGTTATCTTTCAAATCAGTGCTGGTGCACGTATGTGAAGTAAACAAAATCCTTACCTGCAATGCCATGGCAACGTAGCCAAGTCTTTACTTTGGTGTGCCAAGCAATTGATTCATCCCTCTTTGAAAACTTCAGCAGTTCTTTTATCTGAAAAACCTTTCTTGGGGTTCGGGTCGGAGCTGCATTTAAAATACAAAAAGGTTATAAATGAATGACAAGAGAAAATAATGAATCATATTTATACTAGAAGAGTTGGAAGGAAGGAGAGGCTAAGTTACGGCCCTCATGCTTTCCAAAAGATTTCCAGCAAATTGTGTCTTCTTTTATAACATCTGTGTGGACAAATTATAAAATCCTGGTGAAAATAAAATGTTCCACTGTGCAAACATCCCTTGTTGCATAAAGAACTTACAATAAAAATAGTAACATTCCTTTGCAAGGACTGAATTTGGAAACTGCCAAACAAGATAAACGCTTGGTCGAAAAGGAGGCTGCTATTTTGTGACCTTTCCTCCAAAACAAAGGCAAAACTTCTTTACTTAATTGCTCATTAATTTTTTTTCCCTTGAAACCAGTTCTACTACGGTGTATTACAATCTGCTGATATGCATCACATAGTATTAAATGTAACTTGATTTCCTGTTGCTCACCATGTTGCAACACATTACTGGGTACGTTAATAAATTTGTTATGTTTCCACAATGTGCAAATGGAACTCAAAATTGCCCAAGCTTTGAAAAGGCTGAGTGCAGCATGAACCCACATTCAGTCACAGATTAATTAACAGATTAAATTCTGTTTCTCCTGCTGCTGTTTAAGTGTGTGTATGTGACACTAACATTAAATTTCTCTCCTCTGCCCACTGCCATTTCTGTGGAGAGAAGATGGGAAGGACAAAAAACAAAAAACAGGGAGGGAAGGTGAAAGGGATACTTGTTACCTGCAACAAGTTGATTGTCACTTATGAAGTTTTTTTAAAAAATATTTATCTTCAATTGATGAAGAGTTAGTCATGCCCGTGATGCAAGACCTGGATCAGGACCCAAAAACCTCCCTAGAACTTTTGAGAATCTTCATATCTGGGGGTTTGGTGCAAGCACAGATGGGAGTGAGGATCAGCCACTGGGTTTGCACCTGGATCCAGACAGGTTGTCCCCAGCCTGGGGATAGTTGGATCTGGCAGTTTGCTACAAGGCTAGTTGATTTTTATATATATATATAAAATGATCTGTATGCATTTTTACATTAAAAATATGAAAGCTTGTGCTTGTAGATAATATATGAGGAAAAAAAATAAAAAAGTAAAAAGAAAATATAGTGTTTTCTGTACTGAACTCTCACTTATTGATCTTCCATTAGATGTCTCCAGTGTTCCTTCCAGCTATTAAGGGGCCAGTTCCAAAAGGCCTGTTTTGCTTTTTATTTAATCTTTATCTAAGGAAAACAAACAAGGAATTTTCCCGGAATAAGCACTGTAAAATTTGGATCATTTTATTTGAACTTGTTCGGCTGTTAGTCCTGGAAGAGAGAAGTCAAACAGCATCTACAGTGAGGCACAGCTCCAAATGTCCTTGCTAACTATTTCAAGGCTGATGAAAAAGTTTGGAGGGTTATTAGAGGGGAAAAAATAGAAGGGTTATTAATGGTGAAACCCACCAAAAGCTGTCCTGCCAACTAAATAACACAGATCTTGATCCCCAAGCTTCTGAGGTGAAATCCTGGGCTGAGAGCTCTGGGGGATTTATGCTGATGGTTTGGACAGAGGCAGCTTCTCACCTGCTGCCAACCACGCCCGTGTTCCAAGGATAATGCACTGTTAATCTGAAGAGGAGGTACATCATATGTACCCTTATGAAAGGTACATTATACAAATGGTAAATAATCAATAATTGTGGGTATTAAGCTGTAGCAGAGGAAGCTTCAGCACTGAAGAGGGGAGCTGTAACTCATTCTTTTTCCCCCAAACCAAATAACCCAAAGCATGGTGAGCAGGAGTGGGGGTATAAGAACGCCACATCTGGCAGAGCACTGCATGAAATCCGGGTGAAACCTCCCAAAACCAGTCCCTGTCTGCCCCTGGAGCACCACAAAGCAGCCTTGAGTTCTGTCAAAGCCACACTGTACCTTGCTCCAGTCAAAATAACGTCTCCTGCAAAGTAGCTGCAGTCATAAAGACCATGTATAAACAGTGTTTGTGGCTCCTTTTATATTTTTTTCCTTTAATGGTTCGATACATAAGCAAATCTTAAGAAGAAAAAGGAAAAGAGGCTTTAATTAAAAGAGGCTTCTTGGCATTTTGATGTGTCTGCCTTTATGCTCTTTGCAAAATTAAACCTGTAATGAAGACAGTGTCACNTATATATATGTGTGTGTGTGTGTATCTATGGGTATATATAAAATATATATTTTTATATACCTGCTGGCTCTGGTGGGGTTTGCAAGGGATGGCTCAAGCCCCTGGACCACAGCCCTGTCAGAAATCCCCCCAATGGCCAATTTCTCTCATGCACTTGAGGGATTCCTCTCCATTTCCACTTTGGAGTGGACTGGCAGGAAACCATGAGGTAAGTTCATACTACTGACTGTTTAATAAATTTAACAAAGAGTCTGAGGGGAGTTTGGCCTTCAGCCTTTTTGGACTGGTCTCTTCCATCTCCAGCTCGATTCCCCAAAGCAGTATTTGTCTTTTGCTGCTTCTGCTTTATTAAATGAGGTTGTTTTGAGTTTTGTTTGGTTGTTTGGGTTTTTTTCAAATNAATAACCCAAAGCATGGTGAGCAGGAGGGGGGGGTATAAGAACGTCACATCTGGCAGAGCACTGCATGAAATCTGGGTAAAACCTCCCCAAACCAGTCCCTGTCTGCCCCTGGAGCACTACAAAGCAGCCTTGAGTCCTGTCAAAGCCACACTGTACCTTGCTCCAGTCAAAATAACGTCTCCTGCAAAGTAGCTGCAGTCATAAAGACCATGTATAAACAGTGTTTGTGGCTCCTTTTATATTTTTTTCCTTTAATGGTTCGATACATAAGCAAATCTTAAGAAGAAAAAGGAAAAGAGGCTTTAATTAAAAGAGGCTTCTTGGCATTTTGATGTGTCTGCCTTTATGCTCTTTGCAAAATTAAACCTGTAATGAAGACAGTGTCACCTCAGAAACTCGGGTGCTATGCATTTTATTTCTGCTGTGGGTGCCAGGCACTAATTACCTCGGGCTGTGAAAATACAAAGCAGGGGCTTGGGCAGTGCTGTGCAAGGTTTCTAGGAGGTGATGATGATGGTTTGTGTGAGGCCAGTTCAGCCTGGTTTCTGCAAGCACCATTGCCCGTGTGGCAGGCTGTTAATGCAGCCTGCAGCAGTGGCAAATACTCAGGGCAGGTNGGAGTTTGGCCTTCAGCCTTTTTGGACTGGTCTCTTCCATCTCCAGCTCGATTCCCCAAAGCAGTATTTGTCTTTTGCTGCTTCTGCTTTATTAAATGAGGTTGTTTTGAGTTTTGTTTGGTTGTTTGGGTTTTTTTCAAATGGTAGCTGCCAATAATCTCTGATACCCACAGGCAAAGAGTCTGAATCACTTCTCAGAGGTCACTCTCACAAGAATGGAGTATTTGCAAATGCCTCTGGGTATAAATTATTAACATTGAATAAAAATAAATCTAAATAATCACGTAAACAGAAGTATAATTACGTATTCCTGCACCTTCTGTATGTGTAAGCATTTGATATGTTTATAAAAATACAAGGTTTGCATTGATAAATGTGATTCTCTGCAGAGAGGCACTGTGGCAACAAATATGTGCATGTCTACCTGTGTATATCATGCCTTCCTTTTCCTGAGTGTGGTATTGCTAACTTAAAAAGCTGAAAAATAAGAAGAAATGATCTTAAAATCAAAAGAAAAAAATCTTAAAATCTTAAAGAAATGTTCACACTTCCTTAAAAATGATGATATTTTAAAACAACAATGTACAGTGAATTCTCTGCCTTTTAGTCTTCAGGTTCTACTCTAGGAGATACCTTCAAGCTTAAAAGAAAAGCATTGTTGAGATTCCTGTATAATCAAAGCAAAGCTTGAAAACACACCACATGTCATGAGCCACACATTGAATCTGTGAGAGCTGGCAGCAATGACAGCATTACAATTAAAAACACACCTGAACACAGCTGCTCTGAAGAAAATATATTGAAATATGTATTTTTTTTCAATAAGGGAACCTCTCGTCATTGTAGTACAGATGGCTGTGTCAAGTTCCAGTCCCAAACCAGACCAAAATATTCTGCATCACTAAGAGCAGCCATGGCCTGTCATGAAATATTAACATGCAGAATAATAAAAAAAAAATTGAAAACAATTTACAGGCAGACTTCAAATTATACCTCACAGAAAAAAACCCCACACATTCTTTTCTTTTAAATTTTATGTGGTATTGGGAATTTGCAGAACCTCGTTTCAAAATCTAGTGAGTTCTGGTGACTAAGAATGCATCAGTAATGTAAAAAATAAGGGTTTTTATCAAACTCCTTTGTCAGTGCACACGATTTAACTCTCCACTCTGTTTCCTCTAGCCTGGTCAAGCCTATCATTACTACAAGGAATATCAATTATTACTACAGTAATATCAAGATTACTACAAGGAATATCCCCCTCTGGAAACCCAGATGTAACTTTTGACATGAAAAAAAAATTCAAATGAAAAAATCAATAAATAACCCAAAAGGGTCATAACCCAAATAAAAGTTAAATTCCCATTTTCCTGAAAAGCAATTGTAAAATTTCATACACCAGTTCTGGTACACAGGTGATCTGACCAAACTAAGTAATCAGAAACAGTGGAATATTCTGAGGTTTTAACTTGGATTTCTTTTTTGTAAATCTAACTGTAAAGAAACGAAATGATTATTATTGTGCAACAGACATTAGGTCTGGAATTTGTAATTGATGCCAGGTTTTTGAAATGCAGCTTTCAAAAAAATCCAGAGGAGAGGGGAAAGAAACAGAAACCAAAACCAAAACCAACCAAACAACAACAACAACAACAACAACAACAACAAAAAAGGAAGAGAAGAAAAAAGAAAAAAGAGGGAGAGAAAGAAAAAAAAAAAGAGAAAAACCTGGTTAAAACAAGTCCGAATAATTTTCTCTTTGTTCTTAGAGTTTCTCTGTGCAGAGCTTTCTGTGGTTCTGCAGTTTCTCACCAAAGCCAATGCTAGAACACTGAACACTGACATTTGGTATCCAAAAATCTTGTATCTCCTGAGGACAGATAGAATCTAAACCACATTCATGTAAACATTCAGCTCAGTTCAAATCTGGGAGAGTTTACATCTACTTCAACCCAAATTATTTCACTTTTGCATTCAGGGTGTATTTCCCCTCTTTGGAATAGAACTCAATTCTAAAGCAATGAGTTTTATTAACAATATAAAATACACATAATTTTACTATGTATCTAAGAGAAATTCATTAACCAAAGAATGCTCTGTTGATGTGAACTGAAGAAAGCAAAAGAACCTTAGATAGTTCTGTAAATATCAAAACTCTTGTAACAGACCAGTAAGTTACCTGTAGCTTCTTTCCTCTGTTGGTTTTTTTGTTGTTGTTGTTTTTGGTTTTTTTTTTTTTTGTTGTTGTTGTTGGTTTGTTGGGTTTTTTTAATATTTGAAATAAACATAACAAATGCAAAAAGCTTGCAACTTCCTTTAGGGAATTTCTGTGAAGGTCAGGATTTCTTTGCAATAGAGTTAAAACCTTCAAGTTTATAACTCAATAGAAAACACAGCAGGAATGACAAAGAGTTATTTTAGAGAGGTAGAAAGGTAGGGAAGAGTGATATGCTCATATTTCCAAGAATCTAAGTAAGTTCTGTGAAGGACTCTGGCATTTTCATATATTGATGAACTGTTACCTGAAGTGTAAACTCAGATTTTTTAAAAATAAATATTACTGCAGGGAGAAAAGAGGAGATGATGGCAAAGCAGACCATCAGATCTTTGCCTCTAGGTTGGAGCTGTTATCATCCTGAAGCAGAGTTATTATCCTGGTTTCAGAAAATTTTCTCCAACAGAACCTACCACCACTCCAATTTTCACAAACAGATGTTGGCAGGAAAAAAAAAGAAAAAGGTGAAGATTAAAATATCACAGTGTTTAATTTACCTGTGTAGCCCGTGAACATTTCCTGGGGTTTTAGAAATGGCTGCAGACAGAAATTCATAAGCTACTGGAAACATCCATGAAAAGATAGACACAATGTTCTGCCATGCCTCTCCCAGGTGTGGTCCCAAAGTTTCCACCACCAAATTCTGGTCTGTTTTAACGCCTTTGTCTTCTTCAAGGAAAGACCTAAAAATTGTTGGTGCAAAATTTAGGGATTTGAAGTCAGTTTGGTTTTGGTTTTACATTGAAACATTTAGAAAACATTAAAAACAAACAAACAAACAAAAAAAAACAAACCAAAAAACCCCAATCCCCACCATATTTTCATTTAAGTTACTGTGATGGGCGCAGTGAAAATATCTCAATAACCACTTAAGACGGTTATTTCTCACAACTATTTTAAAAAGAGAGCTAATCCAACCATTTTTGTGAGCTCATACATAATTTAGTGTACCCTGCAGTTTTTTTATGTGAACTTCTGGCTAGTAGGGCTCTTATCCTCAAACATTCTTATGGATTCCCATAAACCTGGATGAAAACAAATCCATTTATTAAGATAGTTGCACAACGATCTCACAGCTGATGTCAGTAGGTGAGAGGTTACTAACCTTGGGTTTAATCAATTTTTTATATTCAGTGATAAGCAAAAGGAGCAATAATTATCACATCCACCTCCTTGGCCACGCCACTCACTGACCAGCAGCTCCAGAAGTCCCTCAGTCTGTCAGCTGAGTTTGATTCACAGCCACAGCCTGAATTGCAGCTCAGTCAGAAAGGCCTTGCACTTTTCCCACAAGGTCCTTCATGGGTTTGATCCAGTGGCTCCCGTGACCCAGTCTGAACTCTGAACACAGAAAAAGCACAGGAAGGCTTGGTGTTTCCAACATGCAATTATTGTGCTCATCCAGTTTCAGGGAGGGAATAAACTGCTTCTAATTACATGAAGTGAATGTGGACCAAAGGCAAACTCCAGTAGAAGTCAGGGAAAGTTTTCAGAAACTCCCAAAGACTGGTGAATGTTTCAGTAAGACTGCTGAGAGGCACTTTTCTGAATTGAGTATTTTTTTTTTCCAGTGCAAAAACATATAGCAGAACAGGACTAGAGTGCAAAATAATTCACTACTTAAACACCTGCATCAAGTCTAAATTCACTTTTCAGACTGCCTCAGACTTACCCCTTTTGATCCTGAATTAAAATATTAGAATTTTCTTCTGAATTCTGTTCTGAATTATTCTGTTTCATAGTTTACTGATGTTAGCAAAATTAATTCCCATTACGTTTTCAAGAACTTTGGGATCTGAATCTTTACCCTCACACTTCTAAATTCTGTTCCCTTAACTGGATACAAGGGACAATAATTTACTCAACCCCTTTAAAATGCCTCAGTGAAACCACACCAAAGTGGACATGACCAAGCCTAATTGTGCAAGGATTAAAAGGATTACTCTCTTAAAAGGATTACTGATTTCATTCTGTTGGTGGACAGGGAGTAATTTGTAAAAAACTGAAACTGCAGTTATTGTGAGACCATCCTCCTCTCAGTTCCATGACAGCATTTTCAACCAATTCCTCTCTTTCACATGAATATTCTATTCTCTAAAGAAGCATGGCTGGTTGCAGCACAAGAAAGAACTTGATGTTAGCTCCTCTCAGAGTGATTCTCCCATGGAAAAGAGGGATGACCCTCTGACAGCACCTGTAATTAAAAAAGTCATTAAAATTCAAGAAAAAGCTCCTATCAAAACCCAATGTTCCCTTCCTCTGGAATAAATTGAGAGAAACGAGGATAGTGTTCCCACCAGAATGATTAAACTGCATTAAGATGTTTATTCCAACCAACTACTATTTTTTCCTCCGCTTTTGGTGATTAAAAACATGTCAGGAACATTAAAAATACTAGAGTTGGGGAGGATTTTTTATCATGAAAAGTTCTTTGTTGTAAATCTTCTCATTGCTCCTCCTTGTCCAAACATCTCAAGGCAGATCTGCCCTTCAGTCACCTGCATTTTTCACCATATAAATCCTGTAGTACTTCCATACTCAGTTAAACATGGACTCAAAAACCACAAGCTCAGTCATTCCCTCAGATCAATGACATCTCTGGAAAAAAAATTAGAGGTTTATAACTTTTCCAACAGAAATAACAACAAAAATCACCAATGCTGGCTTCAGCTGCTCACACTGAGCTGCTTTTCCCCAAGGTCTCACCCACCTTGGGTCCATTAACCTGTCTTGCACTCTTATAAATAAACCAGTGACATCTTTTAAGGCCTGTGTATTTTCTTTTTCTACCCTCATTTTTAGGTGTATCCTCCCTCCAATTCAGTCAAAAAATCACCTGCTTGCCAAGTAAAAAACCACACTTTTCAAGAACTTACCAGAAGAGTTCCTAAATCGAGTTCTTTGCAATGAGAGATTTACTTTTTTCCCCCATACATTCCACCCAGTGTTGAGCAAATCACCACAGCAGCAGCAGCCCTTGGCACACCTCAAATGTTGACCTCCACTCAGGAAAAAAGTCTAAAAGAAAATCTCACTGTTGCTTGTTACTTCTCTTTTTTGTTTGAAGAATTTTCCTGTGATGGCAGCGTGCACACATTTACACCACGGCATAAGGGTGACTCCTTATTCCCACCAACAATAATGAGAAGTTAGATTAGAAAGGGCTGCAGAAAGGGGTAACTGCATAATTAGCATTTCTTAGCACTCTGTGTTGAAAGGTGAGGCCATGAAGACAGAGAAAAAAAATTATATTCTTACTTTTAATAACAGCTATTTCTGGTAAGTAGAAAAAAAAAGCACATAAACCCTTTCCTATCCAACCCCTAGCTCAGTTTCTTCTCCTCCAACAATTGCTCCTTGTCCATAGGAAATCAGTTCACCATACTGAAAAATCACCTTGTCCAAGACCTAGCACGATTTCATAACCAGGAAGGGCAAGACAAATGAATTTTTGAATGCAGCACATTGAATCTAGGCTTCATAACTTTTTCACTGAGATCACAGTTGCTCCAGTGGTTTTCTTTCCTGTCCTCAGTAGATGTTTGCCCCAAGAAAATTCTTCTCCCAGATGCAATGCTGCAAATAGAGAATAGAAAATAGAACCAAGAACTGCTGTCATTTTTCAGTCCGGGAAATCATATAAAATTAGAGGCACAGGTTCATCACAATAGCCAGAATAGTGGTTGCTTCCCTGCGCCCTAAGGAATGACTGGGGTTTTTTTTTTAGTTTACAGACATAAAATTATTTAGTACATTAAGTACTGCACTGATGGTTAGAAGGGACAGTTCCTCAGCTGAAGGGAATTGTTCTCTTTTCAAGCCCCACTAAGAAACATTAAGAAATGTCTCTAGGAAATGAAAGATCAGCAGTCTGGTGATAAAACAGAGATAAACAGAAACATCTCAGAGATAAAATGGACTTGATGCTCTGCTACCAAACTTCTGTCTCCATTGGCACCGAGCTCTGACTGCTCATTTGGACAGACACCAACCCTTACCCACCCCAGCGGGATTCCTGAGCCTTAATTCATTAATGGGGCCGACCTGCCTGGTTCAAGTGCACCTCAGCCACATCCTCTGACATCCCCTGCTATTTATTGGAACCTCACTTTGTGCACTGTGACAAAACCCAGGTGAACCTCACCCTGGAGGGCTGGGACTGTGTAACAGTTCTGCCTGCTTTATCTCAGCCGAGGTCAGGATGAAAGACACGGGAAACGTAGAATCGAGTTTGTTCTTGGTTGTTTATTAGATCTTATCTATTTACAGTATTTACAGAGTGAGCTCCAACTTGCCAGTTAAAGAAACAAGGCAAAATGGACAGCTTCTAACTTTCACCAAGGCTATTTAAGAGATAGTTACCCAATACCAAAGTGACACCTGTATTATTTATGTTTTTGACCCAGTAGTGACCATTTGAGGTTCGCAATGCAGACATCCTTCACCCAGTCAGAGAAAGCCCCCCAGATCCGTGCAGAGGACAGAAGAAGGTGAAGAAGAAGAACTCAGACAACACCCTGAATCCTCCATCTTGGCCCACACACATTACTATATACCAAAACCCCAAACCTAAGTTTTCACCCTGTGTGATCGCACAACACCACTCTGACTACACACCCCCAACCCCAGCGCTGTCACTCAATTTTGGAAGCCTGTTCCAAGGCCTCAAGTCAAATGCAGTGCCTGCCTGAGAGTCAGCACCCCTCAGCTCAGAAAGCCTGAAATTTTCAGCCTCCAGGGTTCCAACAGGACTGCAGGGTTATCACGGGCTGAGCAGAGCCTGCTCCCATGGGGCCAGGAGACAATAACAGGAGTTTTTATGGTCAGCTGCCACGCTCCCACCGTCACCAGGGGTGAAGGTGAACGGGAAATGTGTCTGTGTTGTAGCTACCCTGGCAGCTCCTTGGGTACACAAGGCCTTGGAGGTTTTACTAGGCAATAAAAGAATGTTAAACACTCCCCTCCTCTCCCTCCTCAAGGTCGGCTGTTGGCTTCATAACCCCTTGAATCCCATTTAAAAAACTGCATTGTTTCCACCATTCCTGAGTATTTAATCTGTTATAAGTGTGGAAACAGAGTGCAATGTTTAAATGGCAAATAAAGGGTATCTAACCTCTGGGGGAAAAATAAGATCTGATACATTGTGGTGTACAGCACAGGAGCCCTGGCCTCATTTTGTTGTATAATTTTGTTTAAATGTCTTCAGCCCTCTGAGCCTGTTTTTTATTTATACATGGGGCAAAGGACATATGACCTCCTTTGAAATACGTATGGGAAATGTGCTTGATGACAGGTTAGAGGTATTGATCAGAGCCTCTCAGCAGAGATAAGAGCTTCAAAGAGAAATGGTGGATTACAACTGGAAGAGTGACAAATCTCTAGAATTTCAAACTTTTCCCTTATCTGTGAGAAGTCTCGTTCGCCAGATGTATTTCCAGACAACAACAATTTTAGTTTTAGAATACCATTAGAATAGCAACAACAACAAAAAAGAAAAGTAGAAAATTTTGAACTTAAGATACTCACTCCCAAGGATCTTAATGAACTTGGAAGCTTTTTTCCCCCAAGCTTTTCTCATAGAGAAAACTATGCAACTATGGTTGCATCTCTTAAGAGAGTAGAATATCATGGCCAATTCTTTGATGTGTGGTGAAATAGAATTTACAAAAATTCCTGTCATCTTGAATATTTTCTAAAGGAAACAGCAGGAAGAATTATGACTGGAAGAAGATGCTGACATAATCAGTTTTCTCTCTCTTTTGGATTTCAGGACAAAAGAGAACAGACACTCTGGGGNATTTTGCATCATTGAAGTAGCACAAAACAGCTCAGAGATAAAATGGACCTGATGCAGGGACTGGGTCAGTTCCCAGCCTTAAGAAAAAGGTTCTGGAAGGAGAGCAGAAATGGCAAGCCCTGAAGAAACCAACCAGTCAAGAAAAAGGCTGGATTGTGGGAACAACATAAAATGGCTTTTCCTTTGGGATCTCAGCTGCAGTGACATTTCAGGCTGCTCCAGAGGGCTCAGTGTGTTTGGGTCAGGGAGCTGCCTTCTGGAAAACAACAGCTGGAACCAGAGAGGAGGAGGAACCACAGGGAGGAGGAAGGTCCTAAACATCCTGCTTGTAAACTCTGCAGAGGAAGACAATGCAGCTCAGCAGAACACATAATTTCAGCTGGTATTTTCAGAGAACAGCATATCAGAGTAGATTAAGGAAATCAGTTCCACTCTATGTATTATCAGTAAAAGGAGAGAATGGACATGGGTGGATTGGATGAGAAGGGGATGGAGAAGAGAACAGTCAAATGTTCTTGGCACTGCTTAGAAAAGGGGAAAGAAAACTGACACTTCTTGACAAACAGTCTCAGGGCTGAGGATGCCTCTGGTTTTTTTGCCAAAAAAAATGTTAAATGAAGTAGAGTGGTCTTTTCCCCCTGCAATGATAATTTTTTTAAAATGCAGAAAACCCCACATTCACATTCCCACATGTCCTTAAGCTGAATGCTTTCAGAGCCAGTTCTCAGCAAAGAGTACATTGGAGCAATCTATCTCTGGTATGCACCCAAAGAAGTTAATAAAGCAGCCCAAAAGAAGAGACTTTTTCCCATTTGATGTAATCTAAAATATGTAAAATAACCTATTGGAGAAAATGAAAAGAGGGGAAAGATCACCCTTCACTTTAGATAGTCCATTTAGATTCCCTGAACAAATATTTGAATATTTTCCAGTGTAGCTTCTGGATATATTAATTTAGAACAAATCATAAAGTAAAATTGAGGGACAAAATAATACTCTGTATAATTTTTTTTAAAGTCATGTTACTCAAGAAAGCAAACTTACAGATATATTCACTGACATTTGACTAGTCAATGCATTTTGAAGATTCAGAATATCACTTCCAAATTTAATAGGGCTTTCAACATGGAAATAAAATATATTTACATCTTCCTGAGACACAGTATATTGCTGATATATTAAAAAGAATACACTCAGTTCAAAAAAGGTGTGACACAAAATTGTGGTGCAAAGTTTATAGCCCCTCCAATTGTTGCTTTTTTATCTTCTTTCTCCTGCCAGAGTTGGGTTTAAATGCTAAAGATGGTATTTCTTGTTTGGACTCAGATGTTTATTAATTCTTATCTATATTGCAGTCTAACAAACTATGAGTTCTACAGCATTTCTATCTAACAAGGTAAAAAAAAATCTNTGCTTGTGGGTCAGTGCCTGTGAGCACAGAAAGTCTGAAATTCTCAGTGCCCAGGGTTCCAACACCCAATCACAGCTGATTTTACCTGGATTTTACCTGGACTCATCTCCACAGTCCAACAGGAAGTCAAGGTTACATTGCTTGACACCATCAGATGGATGGAGAAATGTTCATGAACTTTAAATTTCCACTTTTGTTCTGGGATGCTCCTGCCATCAGCTGTCCCCATCAGCTGGTGGGTCTGACCAGCACTACCATCTAGTGGCACCACAACCATCCAAAACCCACAGAGCACCCATGTCCAAACCCCAGGGTGTCCAGCAGACTGTTCCCTCTGTTAGAGAGCCCAGTGACACCCATTTGTCAGTCTGGATGTGGACAAAGCCCACAGTGCTATCCCTTCCAGCACATCCTCGGAATGAGGTAGGTGGTTATCTTCCCAGAAGTAAGGTGATATTTAACAATTTAAAATATTTTAAAAAGTGATATTTCTATTTGAGTCCAAAATGGTAATATATTGCATCTATAGAGCAAGTGAGCTTCTAACAGAGGATCCAGAAAACCTTTTTATCATCCTCTGTAGGGAAACCACAGCCCCCTACACACATTAAAGTATTCAGTGTTGGAGAACAAAGACTGTGTGAAAATAAAAGGGAAGAAATGGTATGAGGGAATTGCATGGCCCTGCAATAAGGAAATAAACAAACAAATAAAATTGGCAAGATGCAAAAGAAATAATTGATTTAAAGGTAAACCATGTAAGGTCCTGTAAGGGTGCATTAAGCACCAAAACACCACTCTGTTAAAGTTGGGAGGGTAGAAGCTTGAAAACAAAATCTGGGCCAGAAACAAGACTTCTTGCAACTCCAAATAAAACCCTCCCTCTAGCCTAGTGAGGAAATCCATGTGTGGAAACCCAGAGAAAATGCTGAATACAGGTACATGTCTCAGATCCACCAGATCTTCACAGCACAAACTCACAGAGCTGCCTCCAAATGTTCCTTAACAGATGTTGGTCCCTGCACCACCCTGCCAGGAGACATGCAGGCTCAGAGCCCTCTGTCCCTCCCCATGAACACTGCACTCCTTTCCAAACAGGCTCTCAGCCTCAGAAATGCAGATTTAGATGGGGCAATGCACAGGAAAAGCCACACAAACAGATCCACGGGGAAAGAGTCCAACCTGCAAACTAACGAGAGATAAATGGCACCCCCCTGACCCACGCTGTGATTATAACCTTGCATGAGCAAGGAAACACCTCAGGGACTGCTGCCGCTGGTAGATCTTCCCCAATGGCTGAGAAAGAAGCCAGAAAATCTACTGCCAGCATTGATTCCACGTGGAGAAAAAACAAACAAACAAAAACCAACAAATAATTAATTCCATTGGCCTTTTGCTACCATTCCCACTACCTTTCCTAAGATCCAGCTTTAGGACTGCAAGGCCCTTCCTCTGGACAGGATTATTTTGTCCATCACACATTCCCAGTACCCAGCAGTGGAGAATTTCCACAAACTGGGGATCTTCAGCAAGGCGACACAGTCAGTCTGAGCTCATGGCAGACCAGAGGGGTTGTTTTCAAAGGCACCATAGACACATTTAATAAAGATATTTGGTTGGATTCAATCAGCTCACAGAAGGCTGGCAATCTGCACCACAATTCATTTTAATAATTAGAGTGAGGCACCCATTTTTCCAGGAATACAGCAAAATGTCACAGAGCCAGTCGCTGGATGATGAAGGGGATAAAACTCCCACTCATATTTCAAAGAGCATTCAAGAGGATGTGAGGGTCACAAAGATAATTTGCTCCACAGCTGGGAACAAGAGCTGGTTATCTCAAGTGGTAACAAACCCCACAAATCAGGTTAAGTAAGGGCAGCATTAAAAATAAGCTGAGATAATTCCAGCTGAGCAGCAGGCCACAACCTAAGCTTGTCATGACCTCTTGCTTTTTAAAAAAAGGGCATGCAAACAGAAGATAAGATAAGATAAAACAAAGCAAATTAAGGTACAAAATACATCTCGAAACAAGTTTGATTCTGCATTGAAAACTGAGCTGGACTTTATGTGCCTATTGGACATCAAAAGAAGAGATATTTTCTCTAGAGACAGAGTCAGAAGAGGAGATAAGTGTCCATGACAGACTGGCTGTGTTTGGAAGAGGAATGGGAAGGATTTTATGACAGCAAAATGCTGCTGGTTGTTATCTCCCCAGTTATTCTGTGTGAATAACAGAAACCAATATCACTGATGCTCTACAGCTTGAGGCAGTGCTCACCTCAGTGAGGGGAGTGGCAGAGGCTGTCTCCTCTCCCATTCCCAAAAGCAGAGGGCTGAAAATTGATATTTAACTTGATGAGTGGTCAAACCACAGCCTGCCTTTTTCTCCTGGCAGCTTCCAAAAGGGCAGCTGCCTCAACAGGGTCTTCTTCTCCATGTACACAGTCCACATATCTGCAACCTCACTCTTTCAAGACATTTCACTCTGCCCAGAAAACAGTTCTGCTGAGGAGGGGATCTCATGAGACAGTCTGCAAAGTTCTCTGGAGAGCTGGGAAATGGTGACAAACCCAGGGAAATGAGGGGTTGCCACACATCTACAAGGGAAGTCAGGCTCATCAATCTCCTGCTATCAAAACACCCTCTCAGATGCACAAATCTCTTTGCATACTTTTGTGTGGCTGTTTCGGCGAAGTGTGATGAATGCTGGAGAGAATTTAAGGATAGCAGCAGGGACCAGGTGGTGAACTCAGATAGTTCCAAACATCTGTAGCTCACTGAGAGCCCGTGGAACTCTCTGAGAGGGGTTTGACTGGTGTACAGCTGCAAGTAACTACCCTGAGAGATCAACAGCTGCTGTAGTAGCAGTTATAGAACTGATGTAGCTTTTTTTGTCTCACTTTGCCTCCCTAACATCAAGGAACACCTTACAGCATTGCAGGCAGTACAGATACAACCCCTTACAAAGTACAAATTTCTATTTCCTAGTGTCATAAAATCTTGGACTGGCCTGGACTGGAAGACACCTTAAAGGCCATCCTGTCCAACCTCCTTGCTGTGGGTAGGGACACCTTCCACTAGACCATCCAGCCTGACCTTGGACACTTCCAGGGATGGAGCATCCACAGCTTCTCTGGGCCATCTGTTCCAGGATGAAGTGTTGAGCAAATCAACCATCCCTGACTCACCTCCATAGATACACACCAAATTTCCGCCTCCACCAAAAAAAAGAAAAGAAAAAAGAACAAAAAAGGCAGCAGAATACTCAGTCATTAAATCACTTGAGCCAGAAGTATTTTCACAATTTTTATTTGGAATCTGTTTCTTGACATTCAGTCTCCATTTTCCTTCTCCCCTGCTTCATCCCATCCTGCACAGGCTCACCTTTCAGACCACATCAGTCCCCTCTCCATTGCTGTTCTCAGATATTTTTGTCTTAATCACCACCTCTGCCAGACGGTTGAGAACAGCCCTGATCACACAGAGCTCCCACTCCCTTTCCCAATCACTGTGGAGAAGGCAGGTTTCCTTTTCTAACAAAAGTCCTCTATAATTTTAGCCTGGATACGAGCAGACTTAATTTTCTGCTCCTACAACTGAGGACTCCCTGGAAGGAGAAATGCAATCTTTTCTTTCTGAGTCAGCATGTAATTACAGATGGTCCAGACATGGCCTGTAGCATCTTCACAGCTATTTTTGTCCCAGAAAAGGATTAGGCTGGATCATATATTCTAAGAGAGAAAAAGGAGAAGAGCCAAAAAAACAGTGAAATAGAAACCTCTGACTGCCCTGAGCCATAAGTCCCCATGAAAATGAATGGCAATTTCTTAATCAGCCATAAACCCAAGTGCACTGATTTCTTAATCAGCATAAACCCACTACTGCACTGGACCCAGAGCCCTGAACAGTTAAACTTGTGTTTTCATGGGTGCTGCATTCATTAAAATAAAACAAACCATCAGCTGCCCTCTCCCCTCACACTGAAATGATTAACCAGAGAGAAGAATGCTTGGATGCAAAGCAAAGTACATGTTGTGCTGCTCTTTGATTTGAGCACAGATTTCAAGCAGTTCACACTGGGAATAGGGTCTCAAAAGTAAATTCAAAGATTAATACTAAAGCTGTAACAAGAGATTTCTAAAAGCTAATTGGAAAAATACTTATGGGTTCCTTGAACTATGAGAACTTCTATGTTTCCTATATTCTCTTTTGTTTAGAAACTTTCCCATCTCCCACTTCTTCAGCTTTTGCAGTGTATTTTCAATTTATAAGCAGTCCTGAAATGTTGCATCCTCCCATGTGTTCTAAAATAACTTTTCAGTTCTTTATACAAATCTATTTCAAAAACTGGAGCTGGCCACTGGTATCAAGAACATAAAATTAACCTACCACCAGCCTGGTGTATACAACTGTCATGGCTAGAAAATCATTCTGTTTGTGCGTTAAAGTTACATCCTCACTTAAAATGACAGCAGTGCAAAATTAAAGTTAATCACATTTCTGCTACAGAATGGCTGGGGATCTGAACAGTCACAGTTCAGACATCTGAGGATTTGACAGCAGGAACATAACTCAGCCCTGGGAAAGATGATACATGTATATTATGGGTCATAATTCGTAGCTGTCTGGTCAAGCAGCAGTTTCATGAAGAAATAACCAAATTCCAAGCTGGTGGCCAACCACTGGTGGAGGAAATGCCTCATATCTCACCACTGCTGCCAGGCTTTCACTGCTCAGAGACTGCCCAGGTGAAGATGGACCTCTCCTCTCAGGAGATCTAACTGCACCTGGGGTCCTTTGCAGTTTCAGCAGCATCAGGCTTCATCCTGAACCTTTTCAAATCATCACAGAAGGTGTTAGCACTGACAGCCCTGATAGCTCATTATTATCTTCAGTTCTGGCTCACAGCAACACTCCTTTAGGAAAAAAAGATTATGGATAGGAACATAGAGCGTGTTTCACATCAGGTTTGAGTGAAAACTCTAGATCTAAAGGTCTTAGATGTTGTGTCCACCACAGAGCAGTGGAGTGAAAGAAGAATCCTCTCCAATATGAAGATTTGTGGAAAAACAGGGAAGAATTGAAAAGCCATGACAGAGTGTGGTGTTGGTGTTGGCTGCATAATCAGTGAAGTATTCAAGGAGTTAAAACCCTCTCAAGCCCTCTTTGCTGCCACTTTGCCACCCTCTGAACTGAGGGTAAGAAAGGTCCAAAGCAGCCTTCCAGTGTCATAGTGGAGTTACCAGTTTTCCCCAGAAAATGAGCAGCTATTCAGCCTAAGATGGGCTGGGAAACGCTGTTTGAATGCCATAAAATGTGTTTATATCAGGAGATAACCCACACAAACTGTAGAAAAACCAGGCTGCCCTCTGTGGGTGCTGGGAATCCACTCAACCACAACAGTTGCTGTGGCAGCAGAGGTTCAGTACCTCACTGAGGGTTGATCACTTATCCAAACCTTTCAATAAATGTGGAATACTAAACCCAAACTACTGTGCTATCCCACTCGTTGTAATTTAATTCTGATTTCCACATTTCTCCACCCACTACAGCCAGAACTGCCACATCACTTTAACTTTTTTCTGCATTTTCTGCACGAAACCTAACACAAGCCTTCTCACACTCGAAAGTATTTATTAGTGATGCCAGGCTAAACAGCTAAAATATTTGATTTGTGCAGAAAACCAAGCATGTTTATGGCTAGGGACTTCCAGGAGTTTGAGACTTGCCACAGTTTTCACTACTATCAGCATAAATATCAGCCAGCTTTTCTTTGCATGACAAATGTTGCCACCATTTCCAAAACAAGGCTAAGATCTACCACTCCTCCTTAGGAATCTCAAACCAGATGTTTGGCTTAGCTCCTTTAATTCAATTAAATGTACAATATAACCAAGACTACTGTTTCAGCCTGTCCAAAACAGCCTGTACCATCAGAAATATAAGAGATATAATCTCTATTGTACAGTCACTTCAGCCTTCAGGGCAGCTCTCCCCCAGCCCCTCTAGATAAGAAAGGGATGAGGATCAAAACATTTAGCAGTAATGCACCTCCAGAATAAAACTCCCAAAACATAAAGTTCTCTGACTTCAAAACTAGTCAAGAAATTTGCAGTTTGGCCACCTGTGCAGCCTCAGGTTGAGAGCACTCTGACATATTGAGCTAGCACCAGGGAATCTCTGATTATTTTTCTATCTCTGCCTCTGATTTGTCACAGATGGAGCCACCCCTGGGCAGACTGTGTGAAACTACCAGGTAGATTCAACATCTGAATTAGAAGCAATCTGGAAAAGGTTCCTGAAATCAAAGTACAGGGTCTCAGAAACATGGGCTTTTTTCACTTTGTGTAAAATATGGGCTTTATTTTCTCTGGTGGTTTTCAAGTCAGAGGAATCTCAGGGTATGAATTTCAGCTCTTCTTAATTTCTGGAGCAGCTACAGATCACGTGCATTCAAAATACTTTAGAAAGGTGAACTCTCAAAAACAAGTTACTATTAAGGATCAATCTGCATTAGCTGTAGTGGATCCTGCAGTTCCAGTGGCTGGTCCTGACTTTCATGGAACTGAAAAACGTCAAAATTTGCTCTAGATCACCTTTTAGAGGTCAGTGTCATACCTATGACTTCACATTAATCACCACAAATCATCATGTGTCACCCTAATTCTAACATCTTCAAGGAGTACGTTGCAGAACCAGAATTCTGATTTATCCTTAAAGTTTCTGGAGGGAGTTTTTTTAGGAGATAAGTGCAGCTTAAAAAGCTTGTTGATAAGGAGAAAAAGTAATTCCTTCCAATTATTTGCAAAGAAATTATTATCCTCTGGGTACAGCAGGTGCTAAGCAGGGACAGGAATTTGTTTTTCCTGCATACACCCACACCATCTGCCCAGAGCACAGTGGAACATTTCCATTAATTTCCCTGTGGGAGTTTTACTACTGCCACTGACACTGAAGTCACAGAAAGAATTTTTAACACATTTGATGCAGAAAGTGAGAGAAATCAGGTGTATATTTTCATAGCTTGCCTAAATGAAGCAATGCAAAAGGTCAGAGAGAGCAACAGAAGAAATAATGTTGTGGATAGAGGAGGAAGGAGGAGGAGTTGTTCTAATTAGAGATGGAAAGATCACAGCCAGCCTTTGTCATGCTGACTAAATAATTAGAGGTAGAAAAACTGTCAAATAGCCCTTCATGCAAATGAAACAATCTCTGGCCTAAGAAATGTAATAGGCATTTAGAAAATGTCATCTTTGGTGACCCACCTCAGTGCCATGTCAGTCAGGAGCAGCTGTCCCCAGACTAACCCCAAAATGAAGCTGTGTTTTACCACCCCACCACGTGCCAGCCCATGGTTTGTATTTCCATTATGGTCAGGAGATAATGGTGTATTTTGCTCTTCATGAGATTTGCCACTCACATTTAATTTCAGATCCAGCAACTAAATGCGTCGGTGGCTTACAAGAGTAGTAACTAAAGTTTTATATATGGTTCACCCTGTGGGTTCCTCCTTTCCCTTCAGGAACGTTGCTTCCTCCACTGCAGCTGCTGCCAGGACCCAGCCTAAGCCCTGCAACCAACAATATCACTTCTGTAACCAACAGAATTAAAAAAAAA
>VXBB01019639.1:6552-21275 GCA_013399915.1 Illadopsis cleaveri | reverse complement strand
TTTGTTATACATACTAGTAAAGAACTGCTATTTCTATCCCCAAAATCTTTGCCTGAAAGCCTCTAACCACAAATTTATAATTGGAAAGGGGTGGGGGGGTGTGTGTGTGGTTTACATTCTCCATGCTAAGGGAAGCTCTGGCTTTCCCTGGCAGACACCTGTCTTCCCAAACCAAGACACTCACCTAGTTGCTCTCTGATGAGAAGCATGCACACACATGCCCATAATGATCCTATTGGATATTAAATAGGAGGAGGAATTAAAGCAAGGAGATGTGTGTTACTTTCCTTAGCATCCTCAGGATCCTGCCCAGGAAATCAGTCAATTTGAGTCCCACCCCAGTTCATTATCCAACATGCAAACATTGGGTGTGAACTGCAGGAGGCCCAGAGAACTGCTCAGCTAAACCAGTTCTTCCTGAAGACCTGCTGAAATCTTGATTTTAATCCCTTCTTAGTGACTTTATCTAGTTAAGCAAGGAACAAAAGTCACAAAGAAAACACCAAAGGGACGATTGCTCATTTCACCTGTGATGGGTAGCCTCAGACCTGGTGGTGTTTACTAAAACACTTTGTTCTAAAAATATGCATTTAATTTAAAATAACAACTTTACCATTGTTATTTTTTTTTATTATGATATCTAGTGGGTTTCCAAAGCAGTAAGCACAGTGGTGAGGTTGCTTTGGTCAGCCCTGTGTTTTATGAACTCAAGGGGAATCTTTTCCCTGATTCCAGCTGGCAGTAGATCAGATGTGCAAATCTCACCCTTAAATGAGATCTGACACAAAACAATCTCAGTTGAAAGAATCCATTTACCAGAGCTGTGTTTTCACATTTTAGCTCCCAAACACTGGACGCATGCCACAATGTACAACTTCTTTTCAAGCAGAATTATTGCAGCATAAATCTGTACATGAACTGAGCTCAGAGTCTCCTTCAGCACTGGAGGGGAGGCTGTAACTGCAGGGAGTTGGGTCTGTTGCTTTTGAGGTCTTTGAGATGTAGCCCTGCAGCCAAAACTGCCTTTCTAGGCTTCCTCAAATCGTGCCTCCTCCACCACATGCTTGAATTTAGCTTCTGGAAGGATCCTTAAAGTTCTGTACAGAGAAGTCCCAGTGCTCACATGAGCACAGCTCGCAGACAAAGCTTTCTCTGGCTCCAGAGCCCAGCACTGTGTGGATGCAAAGCTGCACAAAATGCCTGGCAGCTGCATCCCTGAGAAGCTGCATCCTAGAGGAGTCTGATCTATGATAGAATGGAAAATATTTTTGCTTCATTTCCATCTTTTGCAGGAGAAGAGAAAAAATATTTGAAGGAGCAAGGCAGCAGCTGCTAGAGATGGTCCTACAAATCCATCCCACCCTGCAGCCCTTCTCTTGCTTTCCATAACTGCATGGGCAAGACACACCTTTCCAATCTGAATGATTCTATGATTCTATGAGTAAAGAGCAGCTACAAGTTCTTTTTATAACAAAAAGGGTTAGAAAATTGTTTTGCAGGGTGATTTACAAAACCCCAGTCACTGTATGTGTCTGAGGCCAGCTCTTTAAAAGTTTTTCTGACAGTGTTGCACCAGTGAAGGGGTGGAGTTTTACAGTCACCTTCCTCTGGTACATGTGATTGAAAAATGGCTTTTAACTGGCCTAAATTTTATTTATTGCACCAGAATAGTAACTCTACTGGCTTAAAAGCTGATTTTTTCCAGGAGATTTGTGCCTAGTGACTCACACAGGTTCTGCAGTGTTCTTGACTTTTGGCACAGATCAAAGTGAGGGTCCCAAGCCTGAGACTTTTCCTCCTTGCCTGGGAGGAATAAGCCTGTACCATTCAATAAGAAATTATTTTTAATCCTTTAATACTTACTTCAAGCTCAACATAAACAGTGTTTCTACTTTCTTCTACTGTATTTTATCTGTTTTCAGCCTTGCCTTAATCAAGGGCTGCTGTTTTAACAGGTGAACCCTTAGCTTGATGCTGATGTAGGCCATATGTTCTTTTCCTCTCCATCTCTTCACTTCTGGATGTTACAGCTGAAATATAAACCCCTGAATGCCCAGGGATTTCCAAAGGCCAGAAGACATCTGCTTGCCATCACAGATGTTTGCAAGTTAACACATGGATGAAATAATATTACTCAGTGAGATTCAGAACTGATTCAGATTTCTGCAATTAGGCATAAATGGTGCTTTGATGAAGAATTAAACAGGGATGAAAAAAATTGAAACACAGGAAACAGTGAGACAGCAGTTGCCAAATGGATTTCCACCCTTCAGACTGGAGTGAAGACACCCAAATCAGCTTGGTTACAGGAATCAGTCTTGCTGTAGCAGGAAGAAATGCCTGTGTGGACTCATTTTCCTCTGTTTTCAACAGGGAATGTACTACAGCAGCTTTGTGGTTTCAGGATAAGTGTGTCTGCAGCACGGGTCAAGACCAGGCTAGATGGGGCTCTGAGCAGCCTGGGGTGAGACATTGAAATGTTTAGGGTTGATGGTTCCAACATTTACCCTCTTGTGCTTTGCTGGTGCCAGGTTTGCACCCCAGAGGGGAAGGAAGAGAGTTTCTGGTGTGTGGTGTCATTTCACTCTAACCTGCCCCAAAAGTTCTGTTAAGATAGTTCTCAAGAACCTGAGTTATCCTCACCTCTTGAAGCAGGTTTTAACGCCTGGTCTAGTAGAAAATGTCCCTACTCATGGCAGGGGGTCAGAACTGGATAGTCTTTAAGGTCCCTTCCAACCCAAACTATTCTGTGAGTCCAGGGAGGAAAGTGTGAATTTGGAACCCATACCAGACCAAAGGGGTGAAGTGGGAAGTGGTGGCTTAGGTTTTGTATAATGCATATAAAAGGGAAATGTGCCAGCACAGATGAGTCCCACAGGGAGATCTGGGTGGGTGTCCCTTTTCCAGGGGGAGGCAGCACAGCCACATTCAAGAAAAATGCAAAGTGAGTTTGTCTCTCCAATAAAGCTGGAATTTTAGCTCTCCATAAATATCGTGCTGTTGAATTGCCGTGTCTATACTGATCTCCACAAGAAAACATCCCGTTTTTTTTCAGTGGGATCCTATTGGCTGAGGCAAAAATAATTCCAGAAATCATTTATTTCTTCAGAAAGTGTGGGAGTACTTGTCCCTGCTGCTGTCAGTTCCCATCCATCCCTTTTATCAGGCAGTATCAACACACTCTCTTCCAGCGAGGACTGCTCAACGGCACACAATAAAATTGATTCATTACTCATTTTCTCCTTATTATCTTTCAATTGCTCCAGCTCTTGATACCACTTAAAGTGGACATTAGCTCTTCGTAACCAGTGTGTGAATGCTCCTTCTCCAAGCTTTCATTACATATATTTTCATTTAGTCTCATTACACCGTGTGTCTTTCTCATGAACTTCTTATAATGCCTTTATACACATTTGTTTATGCTCTGCCACGGTGAGGAGTGAGAAAGCAAATGGATTTCTTGGAAAAGCTGGCCCCAGGTGCTCTGCGGGTGTAAATGAGAAGTATTTAGTGCTAGAAAGTGGTTTTATTTACAGGAGCTGGCTCTTGAGCTCTCCAGAATGAAAAAGGCCAAAATCACTAAGAATGAAACTCAACTTTTGTGCTTGTCTTTGGCATGAAAGAAAAACTGATTAAACTCCAGGAGGAGCAAGACTTTCTGCTTATAATTAGCCTTGAAGTGGAGATGGGAGCTGAAAGCTTTGTTGTGGGATAGAGGGAAGGATGATTTAAACTACTGTCTGCTTTGGGAAGGATTACAGTGACAGTGAATTTAACGCAGTTTTGCAGACTTTGATTCATAATCTGGAAGGAAAAATCTTCCCAGTTTCCTCACTCATGCAGGGTTTAATTCAAAGAAGTTCTAAACAGTGTAGCTCCAGTGGAGAAAACCTCTTATGTACCTGCAAAATTTTGTCATACAAGTAGGTATCCTATGGGGAATCTCTGCTCCCTACTGGAATCTGTTGGACCAGGGTTTCTTCTTGGCTTTGGGGTTGGATTTGGGACTCTTCTCACCCAAAATGTCCAGACCAAGGTGTCTCACAGGCTGCTTTGGGCCTGGAAACCAGTTTTCTTTTATTGAGACAGATCATAGTTAATACTCAAACATGGAAGTTTGAAAGTCTCAAGCATAGATAAAATGTTTGCTATTTACCCTGGAGGGAGATGAATTTCTTTTCCAGGTCCCTGCAGTGATTTCTCCCCCCAATTACAAAGGGGATTAATACTTCAGCTGCCCTTATCTCAATATCTCTTAGCTCAGACAGATGAATACACCCTTCAACATTTCATGGGATCAGATTTCTTTTTAATTAAAGCAGCCCTTTGTTTCACTGTGGCACTAAAAGTCTTATTTATCATTAAATCCTTTAGAAGTCTCTTAGGAAAATAATTTCCTGCTCCCTGTTTTACTGAGCCTTTGGATCTCCTATCTCTTGTCACCTGTAACAAAGTGCTGTAGGAAGGAGCCGTGCTGTATTGCTTTCATGTTCTCCATCAGCTCTGATATGGATGGTTGTTATAAAGCTTCATACATAATATATGCCATGTCTTAAAGCAGCCCTGTAAATGACTGTACAGCTGGAAAGGTTCCTTAACTCAACCAGCCTCGAGCTACCAGCTATAAAAAGGCAGTTAAGCAGATTAGCATTAAAACTACCTGGTGAGATGAAAAATGGGGAGGCAGAACGGCCTAATGGTGGATCCTTGGACTGTGACCAGTCACGTGGGGAAGTCACCTTTCTGTGCCTCCAACGTTGCACTAATCGTTTTTGGGATATTTCTCTGTAATTGTGTGGTTTTCCCCCACAGGGGCCACCTCTCTGAGCACACACAGGGAGGATTTTCCAAGCAGTCCAAAGGAAATGTTGACCCTCTCCCACTGGGTCTGAGTTTCCTCGGTCTCCTTTGAAAGTACTGCCTTTGCTGTGCAAATGCCTTTGAATGACTTTGCATGCTGAGTTTTCTGCCTTTTTTCTATGGCAAAGCTGGGGAAAAGCTTTTGGAGCCTGTTCTGCCAGAAAGTGCTGTCCCATTCCTGTCCAAAAAGCTTCTACTGGCCCCAGGTTTTGAAAAGCTGAGCTGAAAATCAAATGAATTTTAAAGTTTGTCATGAGGAAAATCAAAGTCCTTTCCTACCTTGACACAACTTGGTAGCCAGCAGAGGAGGAATGTGAATTCTGTGCCCTGTGCTGTCACATTGATCAGATCTGGATCAGTCTCCATGGATTTTCCTCTGTGCTCCCATCCTACACTGGGCTGGGCACAAGTCATTGCACAGGAACAGAGGAACATAAAAGTTACAGAGTCACAGAATGGTTTGAGTTGGAAGAGACCTCAAAGATCATCTCACTCCAACCCCCTGCCATGGGCAGGGACACTTTTGCCTAGAACAGGTTGCTTAGAGCCCCATCCAACCTGGCCTTTAACACTTCCAGGGACAGAGGATGGAAATATCCCCAAAATACTGACATTTCCACAGGAAAAAAACCCCAATTCTGTCTTTCAGAATACAGTTTTGGGTACATCCATTGAGGTATTCCAAATGTGTGACAGGGACACTGCACTGGCCAGTTTAAGGAGGCATTTTCACATGAACTTTCATCCCTGACATTGCTTTTCAAACAGAAATCGTTCTCCCTGGACCTGTCTTGTTGGTATCTCTTCCAAAGTCCCCTTTTGCCTTTTCCTCTACTTTTCACTCTTTGTTTATGCTAATAAACCTGGAGCTGCCTTTGTGCATCTTGGATAAATAGGATATTTTATAGACAGTAACGTAATCAATTAATCGACTGCAATCATGATTTGTTTACCTAAACAGTACTTTAAATCCAATGCTTGTCAGCAAGCATTTCCTCTTGACAGGACTGTGCAACATCCTTTTGTTTGTAAGGAGGCAATTTAAAGGACATTGAGATTAGGACTAAAAAGATTTGTCAGGGTAAAGCCTTCTCTCATTTTACATGATGAAATTGTAGGTGTGAGCAAGAAAGCAGCAGTTGTTTGTGCCAAGCAAAAAAAATGTGATTTTTCCTGTGTAAAGAGTTGTGTTCCTTTAGATAAAAACTTTTTTCAGAGTACTAAAACCTACTCTTTTCTCAACACCATGCCAAGAAGCTTTTACATTCATACCTCACATCTATAATGAGAGGTGATCAAAAAAGCAAGGAAGGAGTAGAATTTTTTCATGTTAAAATGTTTTAGCTGTTGGAAGCACACCTTCCCCAGTGAAGATCCTGAAAATCCTGTCCAGTGCTAGTGAAATGTTACCTGAATCTACCCTGCTAGTGTTGTTTGCTGTAAGGGTAGATCTCAAGCCTCCAGGAGAAGATATGTCCATGCAGTTCATGGCTGGCCTCTTCCCAAGGCCACTGGCCATGTCCACCTTGGTCTCTTCTGGAATTAATGAGGCCTCTCTCTATCCCTAAGAAAAGAGGTGATTTACAGCAAAAAAAGACTGAAAATACAGCCTATGAGGGTGGCACTGATGTGGCACGTCCCTCCCTTGGGAACCTGGCAGAATCACCTAAGGGTTGTTGCTGGGATGGTGTTGGAAAGCTTTGCAGGACTGAGGGAGGTAAACTGTGGTAATGCACCCCACACCACCAGCAGGGGCTTCCAAATAGGGAAAGAGTTTGTTTACCTTTAGACATTTTAGAAAGTTTAGCTGGAAAGTTCTGTGATTTTCTCATTGTAATTGGCTTGGAGCCAGCACAGAAGCATTGATTGGGCTCCAAGAATGGAACTCAAAGCCTGTTGTTCATCTCATTGGGCCAAGGGCCAAAAAGCCCACCTAAACTGTTAAATACTAAAGAAAGACAACAAAGAAACTCCACCCTTTTTGAGGTGGTGTATCAAGTAGGAGACTTGTCTCTATACTGTGCTCGGCTTTGCCTTTGTTTTTGTATTATTTTCCTTCTTTATTAAAACCTTTTTGGTTTTTCAAGACACACTTGATCATGCCATCTCGCTGATTGATTTTTGCCATGTCTCTGCCAGGCTGGACCCTCAGAGGTATGGGTAAAACCCATAGCAAACTCATCCTCAGTCACACCGTGTACAAAGGGAAATCCTTCAAGTGACTCCTGAAGGCACCCAGGTGTCATCCCACGGGCAATGACTTGGTTCAATCTAAAAGAAAACCTGGAAGATGATGAATATTTATGGTGTGTGACAGCAGCAAGCTGGGAAAGTAGGTTTTTTTCACATTATAGCTGAACCCACAGAAAAATAGGGCTGGAATTAATGTCAGAAGTTAGGAGATGTCAGGAGATGCTCAGTGGAAAAGACTCCTGTCCAGGCTGAAAATCCTGGCCTCCAGCAGTGCCAGTTTATAAAATCAAAAGGGAATCAGCAATTAGATTGAATTGCACAAAATCCCTGTCTCATTAAATGTCACCAGCTCTGACTGAGCATGCCCCATGCCGTGTGTTAGGGTTTCAGATCAGTTCCACCACATAAATCAGAGTGGTTGACTCAGATGACACAGTTAGTGCCTGAGGGCACCTTCTTCTCCTAGCACTGTGGGCTCTGTGTGAGGCTGTATGCACACAGCCAAAATCCAGGATTTTTTCCCCATGATCCCTCCTGTATGTGAATGATGAAACAGTGCAGCCTTTATTGTGCCCCCTGGGATCCAGCAAAACCCAAGTAACTTTTAACTGGTGGGTAACTCAGGAAAGAGTTCTGGGTTTGGGGGCTGAAGTTGTATCTAATCCCCTTAATAGGAATTTCTGAGCAGCCAGGATGGATGCTGAGGATTTTCATCCTCTCTATGTGTGGCAGCAGCTACAATTTTTTTTCCAAGCTTGAATTTTTTGGGGAGTTTGGCTGCAAGTTTGTGATAGACGTAGGAGCTGAGTCTCTCTGCAGGATTTCAGAATGGAATGAATTCCAAACAGAGCAGATGCTGCTCCAGGACCAAATCTTCCTGAGGCTCCTACAAGCCTGGGGGTGCCTGAAGGTAACCAGACATGTCCTGGGCAGGCTTATTGAGAGTCTAAAAGTGGAGAAAAAGGTATCAATGTCATAATAAAAGTAAGGACTTTGAGGAACTGACTTGATCCTGGAGTCACATCCAAAGCTGCTTGCAGCTTTTTGGGTTGCTTACAAATGTTCCTTATGTTCCTAAACCCCATTATTTGCGATAGGAAATCCAAGAGGGATTAAAAATCTTAAATAGTTTTACAGACCTTTTAATTTGCCTAGATTTCAGTCTCCCATCTGTACAGTGCTTCCTTTTTGAAGACAATGTACAGGATACTTACAAGGTATAGAATATGGCATTTTTCAGCAGTGAATTCTTCAAGCAGTTTATAAAACCAGGGCATTATTCCTTTTCTCGTTTTAGGGATGGGGAAACTGAGGCTCAAAGGCTGCCACTTGTCAGGGGTCAGCCAGTCTGGGGTAAAACCATGGTCACCTGCAGGCAGGACATGAACTACCAAGGGAGCATGGTCTGAAATGAGATCAGAAAATTCACTTCATGAAAAAAACCCTCTGTTTCCTTCTTTACTTATAAGCCCACAATCATGTCTTTCTCAGCAGAGTTCTGGTAAAAAAAGTATTTATACACCTTCCCTCCTGATCCCTGCACTGAGATACTTAGTCCTGAGCTCATTATGACCTTAAATATCATATGTTACCTTAAATATGTTACCTATTACCTTTAATGGCATACTGTAGACTCCTCCACTCATATGCATCCTTATTAAATGTGCTTAGCAACCTGGCAATGAAGAAGTGGAAGTGTCAGCCTCTTCAAATTAAAATAAAAAATCAATTATGCTTTTAGGGGCAGATGGAGATTAAGCTGAATACAATGTACAGTTACTCTGTTGTGGAAGCAGGGGCCTTTATGTGCAATTAGTGGCATTTTGTTCTTAATCTTCCTCCTTAATACAGAAGGAGCCATTAAAAGAGCAAAAGCCATCCACAAGCCTTTTTCATAGTCAGCTTCAGAGAGACACTTCTAAATGCATCATTTTCATCTTAGTACTGTAAAAAAAAAAAATATCCCTCAAAGTACTGATATGACCTTTAAATACTTTGCTGTGAGTTTGGGGGTGGTGCTGAGTGGGGGCAGGAAGGAGGGAGGGGAAGGTCAAATGGGTAATTTGCAAGATTAGGTTTTGTTGCACGGTGAGATGTTTGCCAGAGACATTTTTGGGCACAAATTGTGTCGTGGATGGGCTTTTGGGCTGTTGTGGGAATGTGCCAGGGCATTTCTGCCCACAGCTGACCAGCTCCTAAATCCTATGAGGTACCAAAACCATGGAAATGCCTGAGCTGGATTTTGAGCCCACCATGCAAGCAGGGCCCTGAGAGAGCCAGACCAAGTCAGTATTTTGCAGACTGTGATACAGCATTCACTCCACGTGCAGCAGCGACGAGAAATGCAGATGTGATGCATAATTTACACTTTAATAAAATGTGAGCTCCTGGTCATCCTTGTCAGTCAGAGATTTCGGTCTTGTTCTGCCATTATGGATGTTCCTGTATGAAACAGGAGGGAAATAGAGAATTTACTTGTTTGACACCACAGAGCTTGGCATAAACACCCCTGTTAAGTTAAAGTCATAACCTCAGTGCTGCATCTGAGGTCTAAATCCATTTCCATGGTCACAGCCTTTCCCTGGCGCTGCATATCTGTGTGTGAGAGCTCAGCTCCTCCTGCCTCAGTTTCCCCAGCCTCCCTTCCCAACACCAGCTCATAGAGGCTAAAAACCAGGAGTTTTCCTGCCAAGGCAAAGCCTGTAAATACTTGAAATAAATAAAGAATCTGTTGGTAAATGGTAGAAATGAGCAAGCTTTTGATATGAGAGTGGATCTCTCCTATATTGCTGGCACGATCAATAAGGCTCATAGCTATGAACCTCAGCTCTGTGATTTATTGGGTGTAACATGTGCTTCCTTCTCATTTACTGCTAGGGTGGGAGAGCTATTGTTTAGCACAGAGACCACGCTTTCTGGGCATTCCTGAGCTGCAGGCATGAGGTACTGGCTCAGATTTTTCAGTTAATATTAAAGCCAGTTATTGCCCCTCTGCTGAACAGCCATAACCTCTACACAGCAATTTCTAATCGACAGGCAATAAAAATAAATAAAATTGGGTAAATGAAGTGCTTTGGGCTGTGGAGTTGGTGTGTGGGTCTCCACAAAGGGTTTGTGTCCAGGGCAGGGTGTGCAGGGCAGCTGCTGCTGGAGGCTGTGGGGTGCCTGGCCCTGAGACCTCCCATTTGAGAGGAGATGATCCCTTTTCTCTGGTATTCCTTGAGTCCCTGCAGGAGAAGGGCTATACCAAGGGACCTTTTACCTCTCCAGGGGGTGTTTTGCCTCTGCAATCACTGCACACAGGACTGGTGCTGCCAAGAGGTGCAAAGCCTGTTAGACCATAACCCAGTGAATATTTCATGAATCCCAAGCCAGCAATGTCTTTGCTGTTCACAGCATTCAAGAGGCAGGAGTTTTACTGTGAAGCATAAAGAGGGAGTTTAAATTTTGGACTAACTTCACTTATGCTAATCTCTTCTTTAGATCATGCCTTAAACACATGCCTTCAAAGCTCAGATACATTGGAAAAAAAAAGGTATCAGAGAAATTCAGCCTAAATGTGATCTCCAGGAGATGGCACTGTGAAACAAGTCTTCCAGCATCCTAATGCCACCTCCCTGGGACCAACTTCACTCTGAATTCAGGCTGATGGATAAAAAGGAGACAAAGGTGGAAGTGAAAGCCCTGGCCCAGGTGCTGTCATGAAATAAGGGCCTGATGGTGTCTTTACCTCCTGTAAAGATTGTGATAAGGTGGGACGAAAACTTGGAAAGCTGAAGGCCAGAGTTTGTTGAGAGGAGAGAGAAAATGCAGAGAAGCTTCACTGTGAACCCAGGAGATGAGTATGGCAGAAGAACTAATAGGAAATGCACTTGGCTGTGGAGGTGCCCCCAGGTGATGTCCTGTGTCTCCTCTCTGACACCAAGCTCCTGTTAGACCCTCTCCATCCTTTAGCTCACTCAGGCTGGACACTGTTAACCAGCCCCAAACAATTCCCCAGTGTCAGCTGCACAGCCCTGCCCCTTTTCCAGCGCAGGGCAGCTTGGTGTCAGCATCCCAAAAGCAGGCAAATACCTCCAAAAGTGGAGATAACCACATTCTTTGCTTTAAAAGGAAACCTGGCTGCCACCAAGGAAAACTTCTGCCCAGTGTCACAGTGTTTGTCACAGATGAAGCTCCAGAGCCTGAGCTTTGCCATTTTACCTGTAGAAAAGCTGGCTCAGATCCCCCTATGTGCTCTGTCTGCAGGGCTAATGCCATTTACTCATTTATGAACACAAATGTTATCTCAGCACCATGTTAAGCTTGTGGGATGCTCTGAGTCCTTCAGGCACCTGCTTAAATTTGGGCCAGAAATGGATAACCAAATACACAACCACCTACAAATCCCATAATGCCCCCCAGAGCATTTAGCTTCCCAAGCCAGGAGAAAAGACAAAAATCAGGACAGTTAATGCCATAACATCTCTGTTTGTGTTGTGTGCTTGTGCCTCCTTGTGTAAGGGATCTTTTAACATCTCCATCTATCCTCCAAAAACATGAACCTGCTGAAGGCAACAGCCTGGAAAATGGGAAAAAAAATTTGTGTCTTAGTAATCTTGTCCTGCAGATCAGGAACTACTAATATGTGATATAAAGTAATAGGTCTGAATTTCACTGGGTTGGACATTTTTCTTGTGTCCAACTATGGAAAATTTGGAATGTGAACACATATCTTTTGGGAGTGGTCATCAGAGGCAACAGCAGATGGATGTTCATTACAACTTGGGTACCTGGTACTCAGGTAAATATTTTTTATCAATGCTACTCACATAAAAGTGCTTTAGTTAAAAACAACAGCAAAATTCAGATGTGAAACTTCTGTTCCCAACTTGAAATACAAGATCAGGCATCATGGTTGCCAACAAATGTAGCACTAAGGAGCAGTGAAATTAATGGAGTTGCTTTAGATCAGTGGAAGACACATCCCTGAGTGTCACTGAATCTGAAACTGGAGCTGATCTCAGTGTGGGTTTCTGCCAGGGCTTAATTCCATTTTACATCTTGGGATACTACACTGGCACAATTCAGTATTTCTCAAAGCACTTTCCTTTTTTTCCCCAGTGATGCTCTCAAAGGTAGTATTAAAATGAAATCTTTCAGCAATTAATGCAGTTCATGTCCAACTAAACTAATTTGTATTCTTAGCAATGAACAAGATGCAAAGTCTTGGGTGCCAACAGGAGCTGTTAGAGTCATCTCCAGCTCAGACCTGATTTAAATCTTCACCTTTTCATTCATATCTGAGAGCTGTGTTGTAGCAGCCACTTAGAAAATTCCAAAGGAATTTTGTTCCTCAGCTTTAATTACTGTTTGTGGTTTGTTTTTTTGGTTTTTTTTTTTCAAACCACCTCTTTGAAGACCATTCACAGACCTAATTTAGATCACAAACTCTGAGAAGGCTTTCTTCCACATCTCTCCATACAGGGCCAATTGAGCAGTCAGTGCTTCAGAAATTATCTCTAAATAAAACTAAAAGAGGCCAGGACAGAGAAAACCAAGGTGAAGAGGGAAGAAGAAGCTTCAGAGAAGACAGTGGAACCAAAACTTCTGGGAAGACCTCTTAGGCTGAATGGAAATCAAGCACAAAGGCATTTGGTGTTAAAGGAAAGGAGAGGAAGGAACCCCTGAAGTGCTGTGAGAGCCACTGTGGCTGTGTCTGTCCCTAAACTGGATGATGCCACCAGCTTTAGATGAAGAGAGGCTGCAGCCAGAGGAATCTCTGTAACCTAATTCAGAGCAGATTAAAAGGAGAGAGAACACAGATATGGTATTTGCAGAGCATCTTCCTTTCAAAAAGTATGTTGAAAATTTGAAATGTCACCTTACTGAAAATGTCACTCAGTTCCACAATCATGTGGATAAACAGGACTTCAATGTTCTCCTGGCATCTAGTTGGGTTTTCAGTCTTATTTTGAAGTTCTGACAGTGTTCCCTTGCTGTTTTGAAATCCCATCCAGCCCAAAGCCTGAAAATAGGAACTGCCTGATTTGTCTGTTTTCCAGGAAATCTGCTGGAACAGGAGAGGCTGTGTCCATGCCTGTGGCCTCTCAGAGTGTGAATGGCAAGAACACGGATTGTGGTGAAGAAACACTCCCTGCAATATTTGCTCTTTTTTCCCCCAGTCTTCACTATCTTCTCAAGTGTATTCCAGAATCAAAATATTTCTTCATCTTTATTCCACTCCTCACTTGTCTTCTCGCACAAAATCCATGAGAGGCTGGTGGAAGAGAAAGGGATTGGAGAGAGTGGAAGAGAAAAGGAATTTGGGAGGTTCAGTGGCGAACCCCCAGCAAGAAGCAGTGAAAAGGGTGCTGGTCCTTGCAATGGGGCAGAGAAGAGCTGGGGTCACCTGCAGGAAATCAGGTGTGAGATCACCCTCCCTGCTCCTGCAAGAAGGAATGCTCACAAAATCAAGCTGGAAACTTCAAACCTCACCTTGGGAGTGACCAGAGAAAGGCAAGTGGAGAAAGGCAGCGCTTGCTTCTGGGCACGAGGGGTGACAAAAATTTAGCAGCCCGGGCGTGGGGATGGACACAGCAGCGTTTGGGTTAATTCCAAAGGCATTTTGTGGAAAGGACAAAGCTCAGGACTCGTTGCTGCCTCAAAATCGGGATGTCCCTTCCCTGTGCTCTCCTCCAGACCTGTTGAATGTGTGTGCCCTGCACCAACCCCACCTCGAAGGATGCTCCAAAAGCATCCACTTGAATCCTCAATCGTACCAGTCGTGCCTGCAGGGAGACGGGAGCTGGGGCTCCAGAAATCGCCATCAAAGATGCTTTACGCAGTCCCTGAGCAGGGCTGCAATGGAGAGGGGGGTGAAACCCCTGCAAAATTCACCCCCAGCCCCGCTGCTGAGCAAACCCGGGTAGGGGAAGCTCTGGGATCTGCGGAGCATCCCGAGAAATCCCGGCTGCAGAATGGGGGTTTATCCCCATCCCTCCCACCCCAGGAGATTTTTTCTGACACCCCACCCCCGAGAGCAGGACCAGGCGGGCGGGGGGGGCATGGGCAGGAGTGTCTGGCGTGATTTTCCAGCCCTGCAGCGGGGCTGATTTTCTCGAGAGGGGAGAACAGAATATCTATGCAAATATCTGAAAAATCCCGCAGTGTGGCTGTACGTGCGAACACCCCCGCACCAGCACAGCCGCGCACACCGCGCATTCCGCCGCGGATCCCCCGCACTCGCCAAAGAAAGGAAAAACCATCAAATCACCCGAAAGAAAAGAAAAAACCCCATCCAATAACCCGAGGAGCAAAGGAAGGGAAAGTTGTGCGTGTCCCTGCGCGCCGGGAGGGCGGAGGGCGCCCACCAGTTGATTTTACGTCCTGCCTTGTGCCTTCGCCGGCTTTTCTTGATATATTTTATTTATTTACTGCAACAGGGAATAAACAGGTAATGCCGGAGCCCGGCGAAGCGGAGGGAACGGGCGGGCTGAGGGATGCGCCGCATTTTTTTTTTTGCTCCCCCTGTTTTCCCCATCTTCTTCCCCCCATCTCCCTCCCTGGAAGTTTCTTGGCGACACGAAGCGAGGAGGAAAAGCGGAATTAAAGGTTGCGGGGAGCGGTGGGGAGGGCAAGCCGGCAGGCAGCGCTCCGCTGTGGAAGGCTCGGGATTTAATGGCATTTAA
>VXBB01019632.1:14551-31568 GCA_013399915.1 Illadopsis cleaveri | reverse complement strand
TTTTTTTTTTTTTTAAGTCTCTAACATTTTTGGCTCTAGAAGATGTGTACATCAAACGTTTATAGGGGAAAAATATTTTCAGTAAAAATGAGGTCTCGTGAAGTAGAAGGAATTTTTATTATGTCGCTTTATGCACAGAGCATTTGTTTTCTAAACACTATGGGCATATAAACATTTAAGAAGTAATGCTGTGCATTCACAACATGATGCTTCTATCACTTCTTTTTTGTCACAATTTCTCCCCAAGTGATACTTGCAATTGTAGAGCTCCTAATAGTTTACCCAGCTTTATACTTGTGATGGCATCCTGGAGCAGTGATTTAATGTTCTGCCGGGACTAATTTCAGTGTTCGAATTCTTGAAGGCTGGGACATTACTCTTGGTTTATTTGCTCTGCAGTTGTTTCGCCTTCCCTTAATATGTCTTCCTTCCATCTATGGGAAGTACAGTTCTCCTAAAGATAAGGATGGGGGGAAAAAAACCCCATTGCTTTCCTGTCACAGATGCACAAATTATCAGGCTGGAGAAGAGGATGGTGATGAAGTCGTAGGTTTTCTGGAGCACACAAGATATCGAAGTACTCTGACTTTAATGTCTTAATTTTTGAATACATCGAGGTACTCTAATATCTTAATTTTTTAATACATCTTACTGCAGGCCTGAGAGATTTTAGCCTGCTAGCAGCTGCTAACTCTTGCCCAAGGAAAAATTTCTCAAGGAAGTTTCTTCTCAAAACAATCTTGGCAAACAACTATCCTTTCTCAAAACAATCTTTCTCCAGGTGGTGTTTTGCTGTTTTTCTGTCTGGGAATCAAACCTGGGTCGCGGCAGTGAGAGCACCAAATTTTAACCACTAGACCACCAGGGAAAGGCTGTTTCGAGAAAGGAGAGTTGTTTGTCAAGATTGTTTTGAGAAGAAACTTTCTTGAGGAATTTTTTTCCTGGGGAAAAAGTTAGCAACTTGTAGCAGGCTAAAATCTCTCAGGCCCACATCTTACCATTGTTGGTAAGGTCGTTAAAGTTCTACTTACATTGCTGTTAACTTCTTCCCCTTATTTCTAGCCTGAATTTAGTGAACTTTTTTTCTTTTTTTTTTTAACCCATTTTCTTTAATCTGCAAGGTTAAAGACTCCATAATGTTGTATTAGGAGCTGATGCTTGGTTGATTGTAGAGCTGAATCAGTGTAATTCAGATTGGCAAGGAGCTCTGGAGATGTGTTCTCCACTTTCCTTGCTCAAAACTCTCCTGTGGGGTACGTCCAGTTGGGTTTTGAATCTCTCCAAGGTTCAAGATCCCACTATATAAATAATTTATCCAACTATACAGGGTACTATAGTGAGTATAGCTTTACTGAAATGGAGGTCATCAGTCTTCTTTCTAGTCCTCCTTTGTCCTCCAAATTGTGGAAGACAACTAGGTTTGTCAGGCAGGATTTGACCTTGGTGCTTCCCTGATGATTTTTCCCATCCCCTTCTTGTCCTTTATGTGCATGGAGGTGGCTTTGGGGGCAATTTCCTCTATAATTTCCCCAGGAAATGAGGTGGGCTTGTTTCTTGTAACAGCCTCTTCTCCCTTCTTGGACAAGTTGTCAGAAGTTTTTGAAGATGCAGTAGCATCAAGTGGCTGCCCAACACCTTTACTCATTGTGAGCAGCATGTCCTTTTCACTTGCTGCTTTCTAGGATAAAGTCCTCACTCTTTAAATGAGACTTTTTTTTTTCTTTTTTTCTGGATTTATGTTCAGTAGCAGTTGGGTAGATGTTTGGTCCTTTCTGGCCTCTGCTTGGAGAACATCCAATTCAATTTTAAAACCTGTCAGTTGGCTGATCTTTGATATATTTAATGTATTGCATTAAATTTGTAGTTTTCCTATTTCTTAAACAAAATATTACTTGGCACTGACTTGCATACCTCAGGGGAATTTATCATCTCAGCACCTTTAACTTTATTAACCTCATAGTGTGTAATGTCAGTGCCACAGATCTTGAGTTAGATTGACAAGACCATAAACACTTCCAACTTCTGTAGTCTTTCTTTAATTGCTTCAAAAACAGTTGCGTTGCTTATTCCATAATTTTTCCCAGGACTGATTTCAGGTAGCAGGTCTCTACCTACTTACTTTTTGCTACGTTAGCATGTTTGCTTTTTCCCAAACCTCTTGAATTTCTGTGCTGTTCAAAGAGTTACTCCAAATTGATGTTGATGGTAAAAATTGCTCCTTGAAAACCACTCTTTGAAGGTGTTGCCCTGAAGCTTACGCAGGCCTGCTGCTTTTAAAAGGTCTAAATCTAGAAGGTTCATTTAAACACCACCCTTGGCTACTTGAATGAAAGATAAATGTTATCATCATTAAGTGGTGTGACATATCTACTGAGTTATTTTCCAGATACAGGAAGAGAGGTTTATTGACTGCTGCTACCTTTTACAGCATTATTAACAGCTGGTCACTTTTGTTTGCTAATCAACAAGAGAAATTGCTGTGACTCATTTTTGTTCCTAAAACAGTTTTAAAGAAACACCCTTTCATTACTCGTTACCCAATGATTGCCAATTTCTTCTGTCTCCTCATGCTTTCAGTTTCATTCCTACTTGCAATGCACCACCACTTCTGTTAAGGGTCTTACTGATAGAGCATGTAGCAAAAACTAATGGAATTTATTTCTGTGCTGATTTCCACACATTTCCATTGCAGGGTGATGCACATCCATAGACCCAATCTTTGTTTTTCCTTTAAGGTTTTAATGGCCATCTCTTTTTTCACTGTTGAAGCCATTCACTGAGTACATGTGCCTGTTTATTCATGGAGAGCTGTTTTCCCTCTTTCTTGTGACAGTTTTTTTTTCCCTGTGTATAGGTAGCCATCTTTCTTCATTGTGAGTTATAAGGCTGTTGGTTCTATATTTAAAGTTTTCAATTATCTGACACAGTTCTTATTCAGTCTCCTTATTCTTTGTTTCTTGGTGCATAAACATTTTTGGTTTTAGTGAAATCACTTTTCTTAAGAAGCCTCAGACTATTACAGATTATTTTCTTTGTACAATGGAAATAACCATGTCTAGATCATTTCTATGAAGGCACTCAAAATTTTTAAATGCAATCAGTCTATTTTTATTTATCCTGTTCATATCTAATGCTGAATTTATCTTTGTACAGGCTTTCAGAATTTTTCAAATTTTTGAAATTCTGAGGAAATTGTTCCTACGATTCGTGGCTGCATTGAAAAAATTATCACAAATCCACTGTGTGATATTAGTTGTGAAATTAAATTTACTTGGTGCTCACCATTGCACTGACAATCTGAGCAGGGTCTATGTAATTTCATCAGCCAAGATAGCCTGTAAGGGAAGCAAGAAATTTGAAAGATGGATAGAATTCTATTCTTCATTTTTTCTTTGTACTCCAAATCAAAAGGTATAGAAACACGTGCTTTTGAGTAGTTAATAAGCAAAAAAAAAAAACCAAAAAAACCCCATAAAGCTCCAGGCTTCATCTTCTGATATGCTAATTCTGGGAACAAAAAAGAGCAGTGAAATTCTCTGTAAATGGAAATCGCAGAACGTCTGACAACAATACCCTTGCCAGAACGCTGAGGACCATCTCTTATCTCAGCAAATCCTTCCAGCCTCGACTGTCACATTAGCCAGTTTTTATTCTGCATTGCTTGTCTTCTGTCATCTGCTGCCTGTTCCCCATGGGAGAAAGTTCTGCCCATTTGCCTGTGAGCAGCTCGCGGTGTTTAATGAGTATCTGCACGTCCTATCAAGGTTTTAAAGCGCTTCTGCTCGGAGAAATTGAGCAATCCTTTCATTAGTTTAATGTGTGCAGACTTGCTGCTCCTCTCAAAGACAATAAGGCATTTGACTATTTTTAATTTTTTTGTTGTGGGTGGACTTGCACGTTGATTTTTTTTTTAAGGTTATTTTTGCCAGTGTTGTCATTTCAGCTGGATCTGATGACTTATTCTGGTCTCTGCTTCCTCTGTCAAGTCTCTTTCCAAAGAGGCAGTAAAAGATGACATTTGTAAGCACTTGTGTGTAACATGTTAAAATAAAAGGTGTCTTATTGATTGTGACATCTGACAAGTTGTTCATCAAGTATATCCCAAAAGACACTGGTAGTATTTCTTGCCACTGTCTGCCTTAAAATAGTTTTTTGGTCAATCCTTTACAAGCAGGTGCTTAAAAAATGCTTAATTAATACAAGTTCTTCAATTTATTTTTTTTTAATATAAATTAAATGTCATTTTTATCTTGCCTTTTCCTAAAGTTAATAGTGTCAAATAGTATGTAGGTGCAAAACTGACCTAAAGAGCTGCAGTGTGAGCATATGGTGGGTTAATCTCTTGTCCATTGCACATTGTTGGATAATAATTTGCTTTCTTTTAATGCTTATTTTAGACCATCTCAGTTTAATTTTAAGTTCTTTAGTACCGATAAGATGTTCCAAACACAATTAAAGATGTCCATTTGTGATGGCATTGCTGTTTCCTCAAAAAATAACTTGTTCTCATGGAACATTACAACTTACAGTATCCTTAACATTAAGAACCTTGACTTAGCTTTGGTATCTCTGTGATAATTAGGAAAAAAATAATAATTAGGATGATTAGGAGAAACCTGACCACTGAGAAATGTTTCTTAAGGCTGAAAATGAAAGTCCCACAGTGGAGCACTACAGGCCCCGTGAGCCAGCTGGATCCTGGGAACAGCCAGGGATCTTTTTGTGCCCAAATTTAGACAGCCAAATGCATCTGTGGTACAAGCACCATGCCGAAATCAGACCAGCCAGAAATGAGAACTCTGTGAAAAATTTTTTTTTTTTTCCCCTTTGTCAGGGAACTTTAATTTCATGTGTAGATTTAAGCTACTTTTTGTTATTATGGAGTGTTTCGAAAACAGATAACCTTTGAAAATAAATTTCATATTTCTNTTTCGAAAACAGAGAACCTTTGAAGATAAATTTCGCAATTCTTTAAAAGAGTTTTGGAATAAGTCTGCGGACTGTTCAAATTTTCAATTAAGATTAAAACATGGAAGGTTCTTTTTGGGGACAGAGACCTCCTCTTTGCCAGTCTGGATTGTGTGTGAAACTCATTTTCATGTCAATTCTGTGTGTATAGAGTACAGAATGCTTCTATTTGAAAGAATATTTCTCACCTTTAGTGAGGAATTAAGGGTAAAAATGATGGTTTTACAGCAGATAAGATGGAGTTGGTATTTCCTCCCTGTGCATCTTTTATCCTTGTGAACCAGCACTGCTTCTTTCTTAATAACCATGGAAGGCAAATGGGAAAGTGTACCATGACTTGAATTATTAGAGGGCATGGGACAAAACCTACTCGAGGTTGTTTTTGGGTTTTTTTTCATGTTCCAGTTCAATGGGGTTTTTTTTTTTTCAATATTCCAGTGGACTTGCAAGCTTTTTGTACATGTCTGGTGGAGAAGGATATTCTCTAGATAAGGCAGCTGCTGCCTTGGAGTTTCATAACTCACTCGGTGCCTGGTTAACAGAGCAAAGCTTCAGAAACCAAAAACACATGGCAGATCATTTCCCAGCATGGAGGGACTGACAGGCTGCCTCCCCTCTTTCGTTCCCTCCTCAGAGGAAAAAGAATGCCAAAGATGAAGTGCTAAGTAAGCAGGAGGAAGATGGAGTAAACTTCTAGAAGATCAATGAGTAGTTTGCAGTTTCTGGAAGTAGAAGTTTGCAATAATACAACTTATTGGCTTAATAGATAATGACAGCTAAGGAGGAATTATTTAACTCATGTAATAGATACCTTGGTTTTGAATTGAAGATATTTTTTCTCTGAGAGCTGAAGTTATAAGTAGCTCTGTTGGTCTGCAGGAAGAATCTGAGAAAGGGAGGAAAGTTTGGTCAACAGCCCTGGAGCAAGGAGCAGGACTGGGACTGGCAGATGTGTGTCACTGTGCAAATATGAGAAACTAAATGATGAGAAGAAAGTAATTTATTGGTTTAGCAGCTCAGTTGTAGATTGTAAATATGCCTGGTAGGCAAAGGAGGTGTGTGCATGGACCACCAATGGGAAGGCAACATTTATTGTCCAAGACTGCAATGTTTAACCCACAGGGAAATCTGACAGCCAGAAAGAATTTCACTAGACTATGACTGAAGTGCTGCAGTGAATCTACTGACTTATTTCTGCACCATGCAGCTCATTTCAGTGCTGGACCCCTTGTGCTTTGTTCAGATTTTATTGACTTGTGTAGGTGAATTCACCATCATCAGCCAGTTGTCTGTTGGAATGTGCCCAAAGCATTGTAAGTATTAGTTGGTGCTGGCAACTGGAAAGCTAATCAAACAAAACTCCTCCACTCAAACTCAAAGCTTTATTACTGCTGGAGATACAGAAAGGAAAAGGAGTTAGTTCAGCAATTGGAGGACAGAGCTCATAATTCAGAAAATCCAGTTGTCAAATACTCAATAATAAATTTAAAATCCTAGTTTTAGTGTATATTTATTGGCTTTCCTTCAATTCTCTGATACAGCTTAGCCCCTTTCTCATGAAAAGATCATTTCCTAAATGTATTCTGAGTTATTTGGAAACTGTTGTATGGTACAGCTGGAAATGTTTTTCCTTTCAAATTGCTTGGGTACTGCCCCTCCAGTTTTATACCACAGAAGATCAGATCCATCAAATCCCTTCCAAGATAAAAGTAGTTTGAATGTGTTCCTGTTCTTTTAAAAGGCACATTCCAAATGTTTGTTAACTCCTTGACCACTAGTAAAAGAATGATAGAAATACTAATGCAGCAGAGTACTTTTTCATGAAATAGAAATGGTCTTCAGCTATTAGAACAGCAAGGCTTAATCAAACCTGTTTCTTCACACATGGTCCAAGTTCCATTATTAACTTGGCACAACTTAGGCTTTATAAAATAACGTCAATATGCTGCTCAACAAGTTTTATTTATAACCATCTCATCCTAATATTGCTCTTTACTTGTAATTAGCACAAATAGAAAATTATGTGGTGCTAGTCACTTTCAAATTGATTTAAAGAACGATAAATAATTTTCAAAAATCTATAAACAGACCTTCTAATAAGACACCCTTAGAAGAGACTTTTACTGATGACATTTCAGGCTGTTGCCTCAACAATTCCATAATTAGTTATTAAAAAAAAAAAAAGAAGAAGAAAATTCTTTTTGATTTCTAAATAAGTACAATGGCATAAATAAAACCTGAAGCTAGTGGCGTTGGGTACAAAGTTTTCCTGCCTGGATTTCCTTGCTGCTGAAGATACACATCAGTCTCAGATCCCAGATCCATGGTAGCAAGAGAGGATTATTGATTTCAGATGCCCTTCATCAGGTTGGTCAGCACAGGATGGTTGTGGGCAGTAATTCAAGGTGGAATTTAACACATAACATTTCCCAATCTGCTTTAGCTGTCACGTGAACATTCTTGATGCACACTAAAACTGGGTGATGCAGCCTGCTGGGTTTTCTAAGTTGATTGGGGGAACTTCAGTTTGCCCCCATTAGCCTTAAAATGCAGAGGGGTTTCAATTCCTGGGGGTCTCTGATGTTTGCTGTGTTTTGGGGCAACCCTGAAGGAATCCATGTAAAGGATGATGTGCAGGCATAGTACAAAACAGTAACAACTGGAGAGATTTAATAGAATTAGGCTTCATTTTGCTCCTTTGCATGGAGTGATTCTCAAGATTCCATGAACAATCAGCCAGCAGGTGACAGGCAGACAGGCAGGAATTGCATCAGCACCTTCTTAATGACTTCTCCATAAAAGTTCTAACTTCCAGAAATCTTTTTTCTTTCCTATGGGAGCATCTTTCCAGAAACAAAACACCGTGAAAAAGTTATCTCAAAAGAGAATAGCTGGACAAAAAAACCCAGCCCTTCCTGGGCTGGGAAGAGGGAAAGGAGCTTAATAATTTTTCAGATATGCAGGATCATTAGTTAACTGCATGATAAACCTAATGAAACCACCCTGACCGGGTCCCTTAACAACTTCACAGGGTATAAGTAGCTAATGGTGAAATCATTGTAGGGTGGGTAAAATTCAACTTAGGAAAAGGCAGAAAATTCTACAGATCATGGCTTTGGTTCTCACTGTCCATCAACTACAGACCATTGTCTCCAGGAGCATCTTTCCATCATACCTTGGCAGGAAGAACTGTGCATTAATGTTGTTGCAGTATTACACCCAGGACGTAAAACATTTAATACTTGTGTTTTTCACAATTGTGTCATTCTCATAAAACTACTGAAAGAATCCCTGGGAATGGTTTTAAGGATCTAAGACAAACATCTCAATATTAAGGACATGGTCCAAGTCCTTATCTCATTACACTGCCAGAATGACTGTTCTAACAGCTAACAAAGACACTTGTAAATTTTTCCTCCTGGAAGTCTGTCTTGATTTCTTTCTGTAGCTTCTGAATGATAAAATAAGCTGAGAACAGCAAAATATTTAATTGGGTTACTAATTAAATGTCAGGCGTGGGCTGCCTGTTAAAATCAAAGGTTAACTGGCAGCTAAGAGCATTTATGACAGATCTCTAGATACAATGTCTAGAGATATGCAAAATAAGATAATCTTCTCTGGAGTATGTTGTTTTCTGGCCTTAAAATGCATTTGTAGACTTTTTTATCACTATTTCTTAGTTCCTGGTACTGCCAGATACAGGGAATCACATATTTCCTTTCTCAGTAAGTGTCCTTTTAAAATCAGATATTAGAAGATAGAGTAATTACTATGCTGAGATTGCAGCTAGTTCAGGAGATTATTTTTGTTCAGATTCTGCAGAGGAGAAGATTTTTTGTTTTAAAAAGAGATGTTAAAATATAACACTGAATTAAAGCCCAAACCTTTTTTTGCATTGGACTCAAGTGAGCTTCTTTGCAGTGGTACTTGGGAATTTGTGGCTCATGTGATTGAAGAACCTGACACACTCTAATATATTGCAGAGCTCCTTTTTGGCATAGACTAATCCTCATTTTATAGATGGGGAATAGAGCACAGAGAGATCAAGGTATGTTGACACTCCCAGTGGGAGTTCAGTCTAGATAAAAGCTTTAGAGGAGCTGTTTAGCCCTGGAAGTGTATGGAGGCTCTGCTTAAATTTCCCTATCCTGGTTTTCATCAAGATAAATGAACCTTTATGCCAGTGTGGCATGCATGTTCCTGAAGAAGTTTGAAAATCACACATTCTCTCATGCAGAAGGAAAAAAAAAAGATCTTTTTAACTTTCCAGAAAGAATCTGTTTAGAATGTCTTACTTGCATTAGTGCTGATAGAAATATTGGCAATTATAAACCATTGGAATACATTTTTAATACATACTTACAGGTATATTCTTTTATGTATACACATATATGTCTTTGTGTGTGTGTATCTGAGACTGAGTTTCCTAAAAAGGACATTGAATGGCAGCTGAGTTTTTGATTTTTTTTTTAATAACATTTTTTAAGAAGCTTTGAGCCACAGGATTCTGGAGAAGAGTTTATAAACCTCCACCTAATAAAAGTGTATTGCAACATAATGCTGGAATTTCACTTCACTGAATATATTTTTAAAACCAGAACAAAACCACCTTACAACTCTTATCTTGTGCTGAATGCTTCATCACCATCATGATGATGGGCAACAAATCCCTGAAGTCCTTGTATTAGCTGGGTAATATATTAGTATTGATTGGGTGAGACAGATGAAGTAATGCCAGAAAACATTCAAAGATGATATTCCTGTAGCCTCAGGGTAAGTTTATTGTAGGCTGACAGCTTTTTGCCTTTATTGTGTTAGACTTGTGGCTAGTTTGTCAGTTCATCTGTCGTGGATACAAAATGGAGATCAGATGGTCTGTTTGGCAAAGGCAGGTGACCAGCTTTGATCAGGATCCCCAGAGGTTACAGTCAAGTCTGGTTTTGTACTCAAACAGAAAGTTAGCTGTCCTGAGGAGTTTCTCACTTTGGGAGCTGCTAGTCTACCCTCTTCTGTCAAAAACTCAGCTCAGTGACTGAGAATAAAACTTTAATGTTTCATACCAAACCATCTTTTTCCAGTCTTTTCATTTCTTTTGAAAACTCGTTTTGAGCAGCAGAGAGCACGTTGTGTTCTTTCTGTGTGCAGAGTTACTGGCCATCTTATCCAGTCAAGAGCTTTTCCTCCTCCTTCTGAGCTGTGAAATCAGCAAAGGGAAAAACTCCCCAACCTCTTGCAAAGCAAAATACAGACCCATGAAGGCACTCTCAGTACTTTTGCATACTTTGAAATAGATGTGGTTTCGTAGTGAAGTGTCAGCTCACTGAAAGTGAACCACTGGGATTGCTGCTGGGGAGTAAAGAACACGTTTAAGAGTTTTCTTGGATTGGGGGCTACTCCTTCATCATGCTCAATCTGCATCTCAGAACCTGTGTGACTGGCAAGAACTTGCTCCAAATGTGCCAAATTCGCAAATATTTTTGCTGTGAAAGGAGAGAAGATGGAAGGATGGCTCCTTACATGAGAAAACTAGTTCTGGCACATGTGTTAGATGTGTGATCATTGCATTGGTCTCCTTGGATGGATAAAATCAACTGCCCCTGCACCAGAAGTATTTACTTGCAACCCTTCTCCAAAAGGAGTAATTTTACCCAACTTTGTCCCAAAAAATAATGGAAAATGGGATAAGTTGATGGAGACGTTTCCTCAAATGCAATTCATAGAATGGTTTGGGTTGGAAGGAATCTTAAAGCTCAGTTGGTTCCAACCCTTCTGCCACAGGGACACCTTCCACTCAACCAGGTCAGACAAAGCCCCATCCAGCCTGGCCTTGAACACTTCCAGGGATGAGGCAGCCACAGCTTCACTGGACAGCCTGTGCCAGTGCCTCACCACCCTCATACTGAAGTATTTCTTCCTAATAGTGATGAATTCTGATTTTCATGTCCACCAAGAGAGAAATGCAGTGGCTTTCTGCACTTTGGATTGACAGAAGTGGTCATCCTGCTCAGGTTCCCGTGGTGGTCTGAGCATCTGCAAGGGATGGGGAAGGAAAAAGATCTACCAAAACCCATTTAACTAGCTAGCACAGATTGTAGTACCCAATTAAGTTGGCTCCAGGGCTCTAAGGCCATATTAATCTCTCTGTAGCTCTGATGAGGAAAGTAATTTAGGCTGAAGATTTAGTAAAAACCTTCCAAAGTCTGAGAGTTTTTACATTTCAGATTGCTCAGTGTCAGGGCTTTATTCCTACTCTGTGGTGCTGTACTTCACGTGCAGTCATTTAGCAGTCTGAGATTTTAGTCTATCTGAGGTCCTAATAAAATATGAAGAAAAGGTGCATCTAAAAATCCAGCACGTCTGGGAACTGGAATTTTTATGCTGAAGTCTGGCTTTTTTTCTCTATAGGTAAATCTGTAAATTTTTCTCTGTAGGTAAAAAATCTCTCTGGAAGTTCATCCTGAAGTTGAGCAAAGCTGTTGTGAGTAGCAGCTCTGGCTATGAAAGAGTTCTGGTGTTTTACTCAAAGGTTGCCCTAGAGCAAGTCAGTGTGTTTTTGAAGATTTCCTATGCCACCTGTGTGGCCCAGCTTTTCCACCTTTATTCCAGTGCTCACAGAAATGCAGGTTGAGGCTCATGGTGGAATTTCAAAGGTGGGTTGCTTTGGTTTAGCAGTGTGGAGTTTGTTTTTTTGGCTTATAAAGCTGTGGTGCATGGTGGTACCAAAGAATAGACTGTCTGTAAAGAAATTTCTGAGGCTGGGGACTTGTAGGAGGAGTTCTTTGGCATGTTTTAGTCAGAATCTTAAGCAAGTCACCTGTAAAAGCAATTGCTTTGTAATTGCTGCAGTCATAATTCAATGAAGATATTGCTACAACCCTCATCCAAATGATATGTGTGTTACATAGACCAAAAAACTTTTTAATTTGAAACATTTTTCTGAGTTCTAGTTCTTCAAAATGAATAACTCTTTCAAAAACTAAGCAGACTCTGATTATTCTAAAGTTCCCTCCTATTCACTTGATTTTCTGCTGTTACGTGAATGACTTCAAAATTGCACCCAAAAAAACCCCCCAAAAACAAAAACATAGACATTTTATTAAAAATCTTTCTTATTAATTTGTGATGAAGTGGCTGGTACAGGAAAAGCAGAGGCTGATTTTGGGTCCATTCAGGACTGTATGGCTGCCAAATATTAAGAAGGGAGTGAGATCCATGAGTGAGTGGAGGTTATGGTCTGGATGTATAGCACAGGTCTCAGTCTATCAGCTGTGCAAAAAGAGATAGAAAGCTCAGTGTGATATTGTTGGCTAATAATGAAGGAGTTATCTAGTGCATGATCTCTGTTTGGAGCACAGATAAAAGAGCAGCTGTTATCTGTATAATGCACACATCATTGAATGGGTTAGTGAAGCAAAGTTTGCATTTAAAATCATTTGGATCTGTGATACCAAGTCTATTTTAAATCCAGAAAGGCACCATATGAAATATGAGTGAATGCAGGTATTCTTCCAACATATTAATAGCAGCCATTTCTCTGTGTTAAAGTGCTTTGCTTGTTTAAATTGCTCTGTTGTGATGTTATCCATGTAGGAGATGGTGCCCTATACACCATAAAGAAACAAGATGATGAAGAAAAGAGGAATTTGTCACTTGTTCATTAGAGAAACATCAGAGGTCTTGAGTTCAGAAGGGAATGTAAAGTGACCTTGTCTGATGATTAGTAAGGTCCAGCTGTTGTCACTTGACAGTGGGCTCACATACTGTAAGGGTAAAATGTTAGAATTTGGAAAGGCTCTTTCTACCTGCAGGAAAGCGTGACAAACGAGAATTACAGCACACCACATATTTAATTGCATTTACCATGACACCTAGCAGATGCTGGAGAAAACAGGATCAATAGTTTTGTGTCCTGAGGGAAGGTCAGCTCACACCAGATGTAGCAGTTTTCTTCTCCCTCTTATATAGTAAAAAATGTGCAGTGAATTGATTTAAATCTTACTTGAATCTCCCTAGAGAAGAATGTATGTAATAGCATTTCAGCTTTACTGACAATATAGGCACCATTCATTTACCCAAACTCATTCCACCATGCTAATGAGGTAATCTTATTCTGAAAGAACAAGCCATTAGGAGGAAAGTTTGTATAGGGAAGCATGATGCTTCTGAATGGGCTATACAGAGACTTTTGCTGGTAATCGTTGAGGAGTCTAAAATAGGAAGTAATGCATTTTTGCAGTTATATTTTTACATTATTTACTTCATCAAAAATGCAAAACTTGAGTTAAGCTTGGACACAGGATTAGAAACAAGAATGAAAATCACCTTTATAGGAAAATATAAAGTGTGGCATGATGTGCTGTGTGGAATGTCATTCCTGTAGCTCTGGAAAGAAAAATATGTACTTTAGGAGGAGAATCAAGCTGATGGATGGTGTGTTATCCAAGATGGATTTTGACACCTGCCTATCTTTTGATCTCAAATAAACCATCTACTCAATTCTGAGTTTGTTTAATCCTTACTTTATAGGCATGTTCTCTGCTAGATAGCTGAAACTCTATCTTAAAAATGGCAATGGCTTAAGAAAAGAGATAATTAATCTGTGTTCACCTTCAAATTTCAGACTGCTGAAAATGGGGCAAGTTACTGTATCTCTGCTTGCGTGCAAGTTAAATCTGCTGGATGCTGTCAAACATTTAAATTGGTGAAAGAATAATTTTACAGTTGGGTCCATCATTTTTGGATACCACCTGAGAATTCACTGTTGTGCAGAGGTCAGCTGTCTGCATAGAAATGTGCAGTCACTTGGTGCTTTGGAAGGAGATTTCCTGGAGAAACTGTTTATTAACTCCATGGTGTGGTTTGCAGAACTTGTACTGCTGAACACACAGAGCAAGTGGTTATCAAAGAGAGGGCGTTGCAAGGGCATGAAATTCCTTTCCCTGCTGGGTAATCACACCCTTTGTGGATAACCAGTTGCCCTGTGCTCTCAGCCTTGCAGCAGGGTAAATTACAGGATCCCTCCAGGTCCACTTATTGATTTTGGCGTGTCATGTCTGCAGGCCAATTATTTACTTGCAGCAAGCACAGGGTGTGTGCTTGCCCACTTACATCTGGCATCACCCAAATGCAAGGATGACAAGATCCTGCTTTTGTTTCCTTTCTGAAAGAGTGGCTGCACCTCAAGCATTTGGTCTTGTTTTCATTTATGCCAATTAACAGTGTAAGCGATGAGGGAAAATTCCATTTGGAAATGTGAGGGAAAATTCTGTTTCCTTTGTGGCCATCAGCCTTTGATGTGGACTTATTATTTGGTTTACCTGGTCTATGAAGATGATATAAGGTCAGGTACAGTTGATGAAGTAGTAAGAAATAATATTCCCTGAGAGTTCTGATTATGTGAACAAATAAGTTTAGGCATTGAAAGTGAATTTGAATTGAAATCAAGAGAGGAGGATACTGAGGATCATCAGTGATCCAATGAATTTTGCCTTAAGTGTGAGTAGAAAAGCTGATAGCAATAATTGCTATTTCTAGTTTAATTGCTTATCTAAATCTGGGTTTGAATAAGGTTCACAGCAGTAATGAGAATCTGATATTTTCTCATGGAATTTCAGAGTCTTTCTAGTTCCTCAAAGACAGACTAAGCACTCACAGCCTTTATGCAGAGTGAATAGGGAGTTCTCGTTCTTGCAAGAAAAAATTGAAGACAATTTCTTTAAAACCTCTCTTTTTTGGCTTCTGCAACCTTAGTGCAGAGGACACAGGCAATGTAATAGGTAAGCAAGAAATCAGCTGCAAAAAGGGCAAAGCAGAGCTGAGGTGAAGTTGGAAAGGGGAGGTTGAAGGAAGCAAACCACAGCCACTGTGCACACTCAGTGAAGAGCAGTATCCAGCTCTGCATTTTACTGCCAGGTAGCATCCTTGGAAGGTATGACCCAAATCCATTGTGCCCTTTATGTATTGTTTGCATTTTTTGCCATGGAAATTGAAGATATAAGGTGGTAACAAGAAAAGCAATCTTTGCAGACTGAATATTGTGGAGTTTTAATAGTTTCGCAAAAAGAGTTCTCAGTTTTGAGCCTACAGGTGAAATTCTATTAACTGATACAGTGTTTAACACTTTTTAAAATCAGGGCCTTTCCCCATGTGAAATGAGGAGGCCCTCTGGGAAGACAAAATTATTTGGGGCTTTCCAGAAAGGGTATGTTACAAGGGGACAAGTCCCTGTCTCTGGCAGTGGACAGTAAATTTATTGAGGCCCAAAACCCACTCTCACTCTTCAAGTTCTTTATAAAGGCCTATTGCAACATGAATTATTTATGGAATAGACCAAGGAAAACAGACATAAGGCTTTAACAGATTACTTAGCACACAGGATAGGCAAAAGAAGCGCTACTAACAGATAAACAATTCAGAGCAGGAGTGAAGTAACTGTATTTTTACAGCTAGCAAAGAAATAGTATCGATTAGGACCCAGTGTATCTTACCATCCTGCTTCTGATGGGACATACATATGGTCCTTTCTCCCAACTTCTGGAAGAGTATCCACAGAGATGCATCCAGATTGAATGAGAGAAGTCCTGCACGTTTCCAGGGCGTGTAGGAGGCTTCTGTCTCTGTGAAAATTTGTGTCGCTTTTATAGTGTAAAAGCAGTGTATTTCAGTCAATGATGCCTCATTTTTTATCTCTCTCTCCATCTCTCTATCCACACAAAGATGATTATTCTTAGCTGGGGGGGTCTCACCCTCTTGGTGCCAGAGATAACCCCCCTGTCAGGCAGCTCTCCCCTGGGTTATCTCATCCATATGCACGAGCTATCTGAGGGGTGAGGGAGGGGGAACATCCTGCCACAGGGGATCCTTGCAGGATTTTCAGATGCTTCCTAAAGGCTTTGTTGTTGCTCTTTTCAGCGGACCAGGGAGCAAGCTGCAAAGATGTTGGCTGGATTTAATGAATAGTCATTAGTTAATGTTGTCAATAACACATCAGATAAACCGCATCGGAGGGAATTCCTCGAGCGAATGTTTCTCACTGCAAAAAAAACCTACCACACTCCTCAATTCAGCGTCCAGAATGTGCAGGGAAAGAAAATTAGTTCAGACAATCTACTTACCCAGCCAGAAACATATATATATATATGTGTATATATGTATATATATGTGTGTGTATATATGTGTATATATGTATATATATATATGTGTATATGTATATACATATATATATATATATAACCCCAAAGAACTCTGAAAATGAATGTGTTCTGTTATACACAAGTGTTTCTCAGATATTTTTNAGTGTATCTTACCATCCTGCTTCTGATGGGACATACATATGGTCCTTTCTCCCAACTTCTGGAAGAGTATCCACAGAGATGCATCCAGATTGAATGAGAGAAGTCCTGCACGTTTCCAGGGCGTGTAGGAGGCTTCTGTCTCTGTGAAAATTTGTGTCGCTTTTATAGTGTAAAAGCAGTGTATTTCAGTCAATGATGCCTCATTTTTTATCTCTCTCTCCATCTCTCTATCCACACAAAGATGATTATTCTTAGCTGGGGGGGTCTCACCCTCTTGGTGCCAGAGATAACCCCCCTGTCAGGCAGCTCTCCCCTGGGTTATCTCATCCATATGCACCAACTATCTGAGGGGTGAGGGAGGGGGAACATCCTGCCACAGGGGATCCTTGCAGGATTTTCAGATGCTTCCTAAAGCCTTTGTTGTTGCTCTTTTCAGCAGACCAGGGAGCAAGCTGCAAAGATGTTGGCTGGATTTAATGAATAGTCATTAGTTAATGTTGTCAATAACACATCAGATAAACCGCATCGGAGGGAATTCCTCGAGCGAATGTTTCTCACTGCAAAAAAAACCTACCACACTCCTCAATTCAGCGTCCAGAATGTGCAGGGAAAGAAAATTAATTCAGACAATCTACTTACCCAGCCAGAAACATATATATATATATGTGTATATATGTATATATATGTGTGTGTATATATGTGTATATATGTATATATATATATGTGTATATGTATATACATATATATATATATAT
>VXBB01019619.1:0-10090 GCA_013399915.1 Illadopsis cleaveri | reverse complement strand
AGAAAGAAAAAAAAATAATAAAAGGAGGCAGAGGAGGGGGAAGAGCCATGCGGGACGGCAGCCGGGCTTTGAGCTGATGGGGTTCGGAAGGCAGCGCTTAAAACATGTGCGTATTCCTCGTTAAGGCGGGAGCTGAGGGCAGGAGGAGCGAGGGAAGGAGCGGCTCAGCTGGAAAAAAAGTGCTGCCACCAGGGAGCCGAGGGACCCCGCAGTGCCACCCGCAGGGACCCCACGGAGAGCTGGCACAGAGGGAACTGTGCTCCCTGTGATGCTGGCAGCCAGTTCTGAGGGCATTCCCGGTGCAAAGCAGCCCGGGCTCTCTGCAGAACTAACCGTGCACAGCGCCCTTACCCTTCTAATTTAGAGAAAAATCATAACCTGCAAAAATACCTGTTTGCAGCTGCCATGGAGGGACTTTGTTTTCCTAACCTTGAATTTCCTAACATCTTCTGCTGGGAGCTGACAGGGCCCTGCAGCTTTGCAGGGAAACAAAATAATCTGGAAGGAGCTCTGCAGGCACTCGGTGCTGCCTGAGGGAGCAAACCACACTTATTTACATTATTGTTACATATAGACTCTTGTTTTTCCTGCCTTTATCACCCTGTCCAGCTTCCAGCTCAGGCAGCTGCTGTGTCAGAAGGGTTTGTGAGTCAGTGATGATAAAGGAGGGGGGATTTTCTGTCTTGGCATTAGGCAGCTGTCCTTAGCCTCACTTTGCTGCAGATGGGACCTGCTCTAGTCCCTAATTTGGGATCTGGGGCAGGATGTGCTCAGCGCATCCCCTGGATCAGAAGAAGGAGCAGGTCTTTTTCCCAGCTGAAATGCTGGCCCTGCAAGCTCCAGGTTTTTTATGGGGCCATCACATGATAAAATGGAGGGATGGAGAAGATGGATTGTTCCTGCAGAGCTGCCTGTCCGTGCAGGATGCAGCCCAAACCTGCATGGACCTGAGCAGCACCTCGGCTCTCCTTAAATGAGACCAGGCCAATTCAGAGCTTTCTGCAGCCCGTGGAGTCCAGAGAACGGAATTTGTGGTCTCTGAGGATATTCGAAGTTTAAATAGACAGAGTGTGAGTGGTGTCCTCTCATGACTTTGCAAACTCTCTTATCTCTACCCAAACTGTTCCTTGGAGGACTCTCCCTTGCAAAATCCTTGAAGTCTCTTATTGCAGCTCTTAAAGATGTTTCTGTCTTTCCCAAGTGCTGGATAACTCAAGCCTTGTCCGGCCAGCGGCCCGGGACAGCGGCACAACCGCTCCGTGTTCCTCTCTGGCTTGCGGGCCGCAAGATAAACACTCCCCATTTCATTTTGCTCGGATTTCAAAGGGCATTTCGGTCAGAAAAGCGGAGCGGGGCCGCACCTCGCTTTCGGGCGAGGGTGGTTAAATAAACATCTGGCCACCAATGTAAACGGCCGGGGCCGCGCTGGAGGTCGCGGCCAAGTGCCAGCCGTGGATGTGCCGGGCTGCACAAGGTCCCCTCCCTCGGGCCAGCCCGGCAGCCCCCAGCCCTGTCCCCTTTCCTACGTGATGTTTCCCTTAAGTGGTGCCGAGCTGTTTAGTCTTCCCCTGGCTTTGCGCTGGAACTTCCTTTGTTTAATCGCCGCACAAAGAGGGGTTTGTTCGCTGCGGCAGCCGGCGGAACAAAGACACTTCCACGTCTCCTGTTTTTCCAAGGCGGGATGAATCACTGAGCCCCGTTCCGGTATTCCCGGGGATTCGCTTTTGGGGAAGCGGCGGTCGGAGAGCCCCGGCAGGGCCGGGAGAGGCTCGGGGCAGCTCCGGGCGCTCCCGCAGCGCCGCTCCCGCAGCACATCGCGCACATCGGAGCCGCTTTGACGTCGCTCTTTAACCCTTCCCTGGCCGTGCAGCCGCCGCTGCCGAGCAGGACCCCGCGCCGCCGGCATGCTGCAGGAGGTAGGAGGTGTTTTCTGGCTCGGTTTGGGGATATTCCCCCGCAGCTGGCAGGTTTGGGCCGTGTCGGGGATGTCCTTGTGCTAGAGGACAGGGGCACTGCGTTCCTGCGGCGCTGCGGGAGCGGGGTTTGCACCAGAGGCGCCCGGAGGGGTGAGCAGGAGCTCCCCGAGAAAGCTGCTGGGTCAGGAGGGAACAGCTCTGGGTGCAAACCCCTCGGGATTTGGGGAGCTTGGTCCCAGTCAGCTCCTGTGTCTGATCAGTCTGATCACCATCATAAATGGACTTTGGGGTGGCTGTCCTTGTATCCATCTCCTGTGCTTATTCCCCTCTCAGGTAAATCGTTCTGGGGGTGTCAAATATGCCCTAAAAGCGGGGTGGAATATTGGGGCCAGGCATATTTAATAATGTAATGTTTTGTTCTTGAGAGCCCTCTGGGCTGTCAGTCCAGATATCTTGGTTAAAGTGCCTCAGATATTTTAAAAATTGAAATCTTGGAAAGCTGCAGCATTGGCTGTGGGATGTGTGGGGACAGGATTAGGGAGTGGTGTCACCATTTGGGATTACCCTCCAGAAGCAAAGGGATTTTGGGTGCTGGAGGCTTTCCCAGCTTCTGGGATGTTGTGGAAAATGTGTGGGAACAGCCCATCCAAGGGGGATCCCTTGGCCATTGCTGGTGCAGAGATCAAGGCTTTGGTGATAGAATTTTGGTTCAAATGCTTCTCCCCAGGAGCATTTTGGGGAGCTGTCACCCATCCTCCAGGCCACAACGGTGCCTGGGACCTTCCAGCATGTCCTTTAACCAATTCTGGTTTTCCTGGGATGTGATGGGGTTTTAAAAGTTCTGCATTCTCAGACTTTTACGTTATAACACGTCAGGGTGGGGCTTAAATAAATAATAGCTCAAAGGCAGGTTCAAAATGAATCATGAGCTGAGGGCAGCACTGGAGAGTGACTAAACGTGGGGAGCAGGGACTTCTCTGGAGTGTGGGATAACTGGTGACATCCCAGAGGAGCAGCATCCCTTGGGATGAAGGAGCTGAGCAGAATTTCAGGGCAGTCCTAATCCTCCTCCTGGTTTGGAGTGATTTTGAGGACAGCCTAACTCCAAACTCCTCATTTGTTCCCCAGTTGTGTTCCACGGGGCTGAGCCAAATATTTGCATGGGGTGAAACAAATTGAAAAGATGTTGAGTTATCAAAGGCAGCACAAGTTGTGGAGATGGTTTGGGATGGAGATTCACCCTCAGAGCTCTGAGAGGGAGAGATTCCCCCGATTAAAGCCCGGCTTAAAGCAAACAAACCAGAAGTGCCTCACCTTGCTGCTGGTTTAGCACAGCTGGGCCAACGGCAGCAGAAGGATTCTGAGGAGCATTTGCCTATCTCTGTGTGAGAAGGAGTTTTCATTTAATTTTATCTCCAGTAATTAGTGCCTTCTCTATGGGTTTGATGCTTGCATTAGGCTCATTTTCATTTTGGCAGGACCAGCTGCCACGTTTTTGGGGGGATGCTGAGCCACACCAACTTCTTCCCTGGATTTTCACTGCCTTCTTCCCAGGATTCCCTCTTTATCCCGTGTTTTCTGAAGAAAACAAATTTCTGTTGATTCAAAGTTGCCAGAATTTTTTTTTTTTTTTTTTTTCCAACACGGGCATCTTGGAAAAGTCTTCTCAGGGCACAAAGTTATTTGAATTTTCCAAAGCCTGTTCTCCAACTCAGGTAAAACCCCAGCTGGATTTGCCTAAATGATGACTGCAGAGCTTGATTCAAATTTAAATTAGATTTAAATTGCTGCTTCATACGATTAACAAAATCCCGTGTTTAATTGCATCGCTGTCTTGTTAAATGACAAACGCTCTGTTTAGTTGTTATTTTGGGGGGTGGGGTTTTTTTTTCTGATTGAAGATCTAATCCGGGTTATTCCAGCCCAAATTCCCGGCATCTCCTGGCTGCCCAGAGGAGCAGGGACGGCTCTGTGAGCACAGGGGAGGCTCTGGGGTTTGTGGGCTGTCCTGACGCAGTGGCTCGGCTTCCTCTGCCACCGAGGCTGTGGTTTGCAGGGGTGTGACTGACACAAGATTTGGGGCCGAGATCTGCAGCTCCTGCAGCACTCTCTGCTCTCGGGGCCACAGATGTTGTCAGGGCTTTCTTTAATCAGCTTGGTGACAACAAACGAGCTGCTGGAGGTTTGCATTCTGTGCTGCTGCCTCTCGGCAGCTCCCCTTCCTCAGTGTCCTCTTGCTCTCAACACATCCAGCATTCCTCCAGCTGGGAAAATTCTACATCTGACATTGCAGGATGAGTGTTTTGGCCTGTTTCTGCTTTTATTTGCTTGCCTCTCCTCAGAGGGAAGGATAAAAGCAGTGCTGGGATGAGGAATTGGTGTGGACACTGAGCATGCAGCTCTGGGAGCTGATCTGGCCTGGGATGTGCCTTTTGTGTGGTTCTTCCTCCCAACAGTGCAATTTGTGTTATAGAATACACCTTTCAATGGGGGAGAGAGAGGAAATCCATACAAAACCCAGCAGATGAGCTGTAGACTCCAGATGTAGCTGCCAAAAGGAACTGTGTAGGAGAGATCTGTTCTGGATGTTGGAAAAGCATTTTGGATGGAGCAGAAACCAACCAGAGCTTCCTCCAAAGGATCCCAAAGCTTCAGACTGGGCCAAATCTCCCTGCTGGGCTTTTTCCACCCAAGGAGACCAAAAAATCTGTCCTTTGTCCCATCACACAGCCAGAAATGACTGTCCAAGGCCAGGCTGGACAGGGCTTGGAGCAGCCTGGGATGGTGGAAGGGGTGGAACAAGATGGTTTTTGAGGTCCCTTCCACCCCAAACCGGTGTGGGCTTCTCTGAAATCTTAAACTCTGCCAGTCCTGGTATTTCACATCAATCCAGACAAATGGAAACCCAACCCAAGGATTTGGTGTTGGAGACAGAGATCCATGAGCAGTAGTATTGGAGTATTGAGACTGGGATCCAGGGGCAGTGGTGTTGGACACCCCAGGACTGCGATCCAGGCCCCACAGGGGCAGGCAGGAGCAGATCCAGCCCCGCAGGGCACTCGGGGATTTCTCCAGCTCCAGCCCCATCCCGGGCGGGCACACCTTGCCCACGCATGACACACGGATTTTCAGGGAATCACAGCGCTGCTTTCCCCATGCCCGGAGCCCTTCCCCGCGGCGGCCGAGGGGGATTTTCTTCCCTCGGCGCTGAGTAACACCCGGCGTTCTCGGGAATGGAGCAATCCCGTCTCGCTGCGGAGCTGCACAAATCCCGGCGCTCTCCCTGGGCAGGCTCCTGCAGGGAGTTTTTCCTTTCCGGCATTCGNGTGTTGGAGACAGAGATCCATGAGCAGTAGTATTGGAGTATTGAGACTGGGATCCAGGGGCAGTGGTGTTGGATACTGGAATTCACAGGCGGTGGTGTTGGACACCCCAGGACTGGGATCCAGGGGCAGTGCTGTTGGATGTTCCGGGATTGGGATCCAGGATCAGTGGTGTTGGACGCCCCAGGACTGGGATCAGGGGCAGTGGTGTTGGACACCCCAGGACTGGGATCAGGGACAGTTGTGTTGGATGTTCCAGGATTGGGATCCAGGGGCAGTGGTGTTGGACACTCCAGGACTGGAATCAGGGACAATGGTGTTGGGCACCCCAGGATTGAGATCCAGGGGTGGTAGTGTTGGATGTTCCAGGTCTNCCCGGCGCTCTCCCTGGGCAGGCTCCTGCAGGGAGTTTTTCCTTTCCGGCATTCGGAGCGATTTGCATATTTCGAGTTCATTTGGCTGGAAATGAGCTGGAAATGCCCCAGTGCTGCGAACGCTCAGCTCCAGCTTCCAATTCATCACTTTTTAAAAGCCCCGTGTTGCGTAAAACCCGTCCCACCCAAGGGAGGCTCTGCTGCTCTCAGAAATGCTAAACTTCACGGGAGGGAGGAAAATCTGAATATTGTTCTGTCTACATCAGATAGATGTTCTCGCTTTCATGAGCAGCCACATGCTGATTTATGGCAACCTGCTATTTATTTATCAACATTTACATTGTGGATTTCTAAATTATTCTAATAACATCAGGCCAACAAGTTGGTCATGATGTTGCTCCTTTAAAGTCTTCCTTTGAACATCTCTATAAATCAAGGCTGCTTTGATGTGAAATTGGAGATTTCATAAGCCTGTGTTTACTTTTGGCTTTCCAAAATCAGCTGAAGGGAAAACAAAAAGGAAAAAAAACAACCAACCCAAAAAACAAATAGCACTTTGTATCTCATTAAAAAGAGTTTCTAGCGCATTAAACGCAATATTGTTTTAGGAAATAGGAACTAGAAAGAGCTGCAAAAGAAATTTGATTTTTTTTTAATGACTGATACTTGACTGCAACCATCCCACTTTTCTCCAGGCACTGAAATATGATGAAAACTTTTTCTTTTAGTGCTGCTTAGTGTGAAACAGACTCGTGGTTCTTGGGTTGGTTTTTGTTTTTTTTTAATTTAAGCATTAAATACACCTCCCGTCATCCCCCGTGGAGTACCTAGGAAGGAAAATCGATGGGAATTATGAAGTAACAAGGACAGCTGCAAATTTGTTTGCCACGGTCCTTTCTGCAAGTGATGTAACAGCAGGAAAACACAGATAAGCGGGGTTACTGCTGCTGCAGATCCAGGAATTTTAACTCTTGACTCCCAAACTTTTGAAGAGATGCTCCATGATTCCAAAATCCAGGAGTTTCCGTGCAACGCCGGGATGAGGCATCAGGAAGAGATGGTTGGGCATGACAAATATTCCTTCAGTGGTGGCATTAATCCCTTTTTTGTTTGTTTTTAACCTGGAGTAGAGTGTCGCATCCATCCCCATCCCAGACAAAAGCATTCCACACTCCCGATGGCTCGGATGAGTAATTTCCCTCCTGTGTGTAACTCATTTCCGACTCGGGCAGGTGAGGGGAGACTCTCCCCAGCTCCCAGAGCCGCCAATCCCAGGAAAAGAGCTGCTCCATGCAGTCCCACCGAGGGTTTAATTGCGCCTCTGGACCTGCGCTAATTACCCGGGTAATTAAGCGAGGAGGATTCAGCGCGGCCGCCTCAGCGAAAGTAACTCTGGGCCCACAAACCCTTTTTTTTTGTTCTGGGGATTTCGAGGAGAGCCGGGGATGGGATGAGAGCTCTGCGTCAGAAGGGTGGGTCGGGAACAGGGTTTATAAAGACGGGAGATGTGCAGCGAGATTCCTCCATCAAAGTGTGGGGCAGGATCCTTCTCTGCAGAGCTGCCCCACAGCTTGGAGCTGCTCTTTTATCTCCAAATCGCCCTCAGCTCCTGCTGATGACTCTGAGCTGCCTCTTTGCATAAGGGCTGCTGGCCTCGGGGAGCCCCGGCTGGGCTACATCGGCTTCAAAGGGTTTCCAGATCCCTGCTCCCGTCTTTATTCTCCCTGTGATGCACCAGGAACAGCTCCCCAAGCTCCAGAGGGAACAGGAATAACAGCAGGATTCCTCACTGGAGTCAGTGGGAGACTGGGAAGGCCAAGGGCTGTGGCTGCTTCTTTGTGGCCCTCCTGAGGAGAGGAACAGAGTTTTCTTTCCATAAAGAGCCAGAAAAGTGGGATTTTCCACACTAAATCATATCAGGGAGGTTTTCCCAGTCCCCATCGGGGTCGTGTCATGGAATCCCAGATTGGTTTGGGTTGGGAGGGATCTCAAAGCTCATCTCATCCCAGCCATCCCAGGCTGCTCCAAGCCCCAACGTCCAGCCTGGCCTTGGGCACTGCCAGGGATCCAGGGGCAGCCACAGCTGCTCTGGAAATTCCATCCCAGCCCCTCCCCACCCTCACAGGGAGGAATTCCTGTCCAATATCCATCTATCCCTGTCCTTTTACCAGTTTAATACCATTCCCTGTGTCTTGTCCCTCCAGGCCTTGTCCCCAGCCCCTCTCTAGCTCCCCTGGAGCCCCTTTAGGCCCTGCAAGGTCATGGTGAGATCATCCTGGATTCCCCCAACATGGCTGGGTTCCTAAATCTGTCAAATTCGATCATAAATTAGGCCAAATTTTCCTCCTCTGCATAAAAACGAAGCACATTTGGTTAGGATGGGGTGACAGGGCAGCTGCCAAGGGGATCCAGAACCTGCCATGCCCTTGGTGCCAACATCACCACCCTCCCAGGGCCCCTCTCCGAGGATTTTCCTGTCTGAAACCAGAGCTGAGCACAGGAATAAAGGTGGGGAGAAGCCTTGAGCAGCAAGGGTTCGGTGTGGGCAGCAGGAGAGGAGCTGGGAGAGAACTTTCCCACCACTAATCAAGGAAATTCCCACCCAGAAAGGAGCTGGAATGTGATTCCCTGGAGCAGAGGATGGATGGAGCAGGGTCACTGCTGGCAATCCAAGAATGATTCAGTTCTGGGAGACTTAATTTGGTGCAGATGAGTTCTGCACTCGCTCCAGAGCAGGCAGAACAGGAAAGCTCCACACCATGCTGGGGCTGTTCCTCACATGAGGCTCCAGATGCTTCCAGACTCGCTGGGAATGTTGGCTGTGCCTTTGGGTATGGAAAATGGCACCTGGGCTTCATCTTATTTGTGTCATCTGCACTCCTCCCATCAGTTAGAGGGGTTCATTGCACGGTCCTGTGGTCGGAATTTGGGATGAAGGGAGCGCTGAGCCCATTCCTGATTTTCTTCTTTTTAAGGGAAACCCCCTGGATTTGGGGTGAGCATCCCCTCCTCATCCATACACTCCTAATTCCCATCTCTTAGTGATTTCATCACTGCTAATTTCCTTTGGAAAAGGCGCGAGGATGATCATTAATTACGAAAATTAATGAAAACAACAGCACGGGGCCCCGTGCCGCGGGTGGGCATTACCGTAATTACCCGCGTGGCTGCCGGGCCTTACCGTAATTACACGCGGCACTCTCCAAAGCCGCAATCCCTGCGTTTGCTCCTGTTGGAATTTTCTCCTCACTCCCCGCAATCCGTTTGTTTTCCCCGTCGCTGTCGCATGGATTTAAGGTCGGGATTGCTACAAGGAGGGGATTGCACATGACATAAGCCATTGATCCCTGCAGAGGCAGCAGCCTGCTTACTCCCTGCAGAGCAATTCCCGGGAAGCAGCGCCGCTCCAGAGCGTCCTGACATCAAGGAAAAAATCCCAAAAACCCGCCAGGAGCGGTGGAACATCCGGGATGCTTCGGTGTTTTTGAAAAGGGGGGATGCGTGATAAATCCTGCTTAGGTGCCAGCATGATTGGGATGACAAATCCCAATAAACTTTGCAATTCCTGTGGGAATTCCCACAGCTCCGGGAAGCTCAGAGCTGTGGCTTTGAGCCTCGCCGTCCTTTTAGCAGTGCTGGGATTCTGCTGCCCGTGTTTATAAAAGGCTGCTGATTAAAGGGCTGGGAAAGCCAGGGAGGTTAAAGCCGTGGGGGGGCAGATTCCTGATTCCAGATGGGACAAGAGAATCCCGAGGATTTTTTTTCTCCTCGGGTGACCTTGTGGCGGCCACTTAATTGCTCTGTGCCTGTGTGGAAAGGCAGCGGCCGCCCCTTGTGCTTTGTGAGGTAAAGGCGTTTTTATGGGCTGTTTGTCGGGCAGCACTCGGTGATCAGCGATGTGAACGGGGCCATTGGAAGGAAACCTCGATTAAAGGCGGTTTGTGTGATCATCTGCTGACGGTGGATAAAGGCCGGGATGCAGGGAAATGTTGCAGCACATGCTCGGCTGTCAGGCTGTGGGAGGTGTCCTGGCTGCTGCTGGTGACCGCTGCAGGGACGTCACCGGGAGGGGACACCACGGGGTCAGGGCTGCCCTCCCTGCCGGCTCTGCCCCGGGTTCCGCCCCTCCTGCTCCTGCCCCCGAGGGTTTTCTTGGCTGTTCCAGAAGGGGTTTTGTCCCTCGTGGTTGGCAGGAAGTGGATTGGAGGACCTGGGGGGCAAAATCCATGCGGTGCTGTGGGATGTGTTTCTGGGCAGCCAGAATCCTCATATCCCAATCCTTCCTGTATCCCCTGGGATGCCAAACTTCACATCCCAATCCTTCCTGTATCCCCTGGATGCCAAACTTCACATCCCAATCCCTCCTGTATCCCCTGGACACGAAACTTCACATCCAAATCATTCCTGTATCCCCTGGATGCCAAACTTCACATCCCTGTCCTATTTATATCCCCTGGGATGCCAACCTTCACATCCC
>VXBB01019614.1:0-54583 GCA_013399915.1 Illadopsis cleaveri | reverse complement strand
AGTTCCACATCCTCCCTTCACTCATTCCTTTCTTCCTTCCTTCCTTCCTTCCTTCCTTCCTTCTTTTTATTGCTCAGAGAATATGAAATACACAGATTAGATGAAAAATGCATTAGTAGCCTCTTTGTTTTTCTTTGGATGACAATACCTAATAAGTTAAACTTAGCCTATAGCAAAGCAGTCCCAGATGGCCAGGTCTGTTCTAAATAAGCTGCTTTTATGAGACCAGGATGTCTAAAAGAAAAACACTTCATAAAAGGAGAAAATGTGCAAGACAGAAAAAGTCCAGTAAAAGAAAATTTCTCTTACAAAACTACTCCTGTTCAGACTCTGTATAAACATGATTATCAAAGACATATTTGGGTTTTGTGGGAATTTTTTTCCTTTTTTTTTCTCCAAGCCTAAGAAGGAAATATTTTAGTCAGACATTTATATACATTTCCATTCTCCCAAAAAAGAAAAACCTCAAAGGTTCCCTTCACTGCATGCGAAAGCTTACCTGATAAAGAGATATTTGAAATCCTTAGCAGCGAGATATGCACCTACTATTAATATATTAACTGCTGAAATTGCATCATTTTTCTAGAGAGAAAGATCTCAAGGGTATGCTCATTAACTTCCTGCTTACAAGGAGGAACACATCTGCTTTAATCCATGCAGCCTTCCAATCTAGATTGTACTGTGGCTTTGTAACATGGTGATTTAATCTGATTTTCCTTGCCTTTTACTTTCATAGATATCCCAGACTATTCTGAAACCATCCTTTTAACCAACCATTTAAGAAACAAACAAGCAAAGAGGCAAAGGTTTAAAGGTTTGTCATCATCAGGGGATAGCATAACTAATGAACTCTTCTCCATCAGTCAAGTGTTGCCAATCTCCAAGAATCAAGCAAAACCCACTAATATGTTCCAAATCTCATTTAGTAACACATTCCATGAGCAACACAACTACTAGTGTCTGCTTTCTCATTATTTTGTGCCTTGGAGTTGGATTTTCAGTCATCAAATAGGATTCACAGTCTTGCTGACACATTGTGGTGAGGTTTTTTTCAAAATATGTAAACCCTGTTGTGTAAAATGTAGAAGAAATTCTTACATTGCAGCCTGTCCCTCTGTCACATCCTGTCCTGGGACAGCTATTTTCACAGCACAGAGGATTCTGTTCCTATAAGTTCTAGACAAATGACCTTGAAAAGACTTAAATGCCCACATTCTCACAGTCCTGGATGATTTCTAAACCTTTGTTTCTTCAATAAACAAACAAACAAACAAACAAAACCACCAAAAAACCAAACCAAAACCAAAACCAAACAAACAAAAAAACCAAATGCACAAAACCCCACAAAAAACAAAAAACCCCCAACAAAACAACATCAAAAAAAACCCCCAAAAAACAAACAAACAAAAAAGCAAAATGACACTAATTTCTTTTCTTTTGATCAGTTGAACAGGAATACTATTTTTAGGAAGAACAGAAAGGTTCAGCTTTCTTAAATGTATGTCTCACCAATTGCTCAAACAGGCAATTGCAGACTAAAAAAATTCCATTCTGAATGGAATTCTTCTGTTTAGGCTGGAGGTACTTTGTTTTAGAAGGGGTGCAGCAGGCACAGTGGTTGGTTTCTTTTCCATGAGAAAAATTAATATGTTTTCATTTCAAGTCAGACTGGGACAATTTTCCTTTTTAATTTCCACTTCAGGCAGCAAATTGAAAAATCAATACTCATCATAGGTTTAATTGCACTGTCTGTGTTCTTTTAACCAACACTCCAGAACACAGCACAGAAACTGGGGTATAAAAATAGAAAATGGAGAGTGGAAAATCTGCTACCCAATAACTTATGCTGAAAATCTACAGCCCTACAGCCCTGTGACTTATTCATAGAATCACAAAATGGTTTGGCTTGGAAGGGACTTAAAAGATCATCCAGTTCCTACCCTTCTGCCATGGGCAGGGATGCCACCCACTAGACCAGATTGCTCAAAGCCTCATCCAGCCTGGCCTTGGACACTTCCAGGGTTGGAGCATCCAGAGTTTCTGTTCCAGGGCCTCACAGTAAAGAATTTCTTCTTAATATCTAATCTACATCTATTCTCTTTCAGTTTAAAGCCATTCCCCCTTGCTCTTGTCAAAAGCCTCTCTCTGGCTCTCTTGTAGCCCTTTCAAGTTTTGAAGGTTTGGAGGCATCATCTCACTTCTCATTTCAGTGGGTGCTGAATACAACAATCAAGTGAGGGTACAAAGTACAGGTGCTACTGATGTAGCCTAAATGTAATGAGGAGCTGCTGGGGAAATAGATTTAAACACTGGGAGATGACAAATGTTAAAGGCACAGATTACCCAGTCCATTACTTCACCATGTTGTGTTGAGAGCAATCACTGATTAAATGCTGGGTCATCGGTTTCCAAGCAATGTTTAGCTTTGTATCATCCCAAAGTATCCCTTATCATGGCAGTGTTTGAATGTTCTCACTTGGCAGCAGAAACAGGACAGTTGCATTAAGTTAAACCTCAGGATTAAATCTGGTCTCCAGGGCAAAGGCAGAGTGATTAGTACTCCTGTTTATAAACAGAGTTACTCTAATCTTTTACTTATAAATTTTCTCCTCCATCTGTTATCCATCAGGGAAGTGATGCTTTAGGAAATTGTGCAGATGGCTTTAAGGCACTATAGCTCTTCTGCTAAGAAATGCCTTGGCCTTCTGGATGTGTACCTTGGAAATGGATCTTTATTTGCCAAAACTGCACCTTTTCTAACCCAAGATCCTGCACTGAAGCCCTGTGCAAGGCATTTTTCACTGCCTCTTCTCCACAGAAAATGGGCTCCATTGTTGAAAGATGCAATGTGCAGTACCTGGGCCAAAGGATTAAACTTTCATCATCTGGGTTTGATACTTAGATTCATGAGAGGAAATGAGTGTTAAGCATCCACTGCATGCCAGGATATATTTAAAGATCCCTTCAGCAATACATGCCAGTATTTTTAAAAAAGGGCACATTAGGGGTTTTTATGTGCTAGAGAACATTATATCTTCTTAAAGCAAAGTTTCCTGCTATGCTTGGTTTTTAGTGAAATGAGGCATTTCCCCACAGTTTTTAATGTTATAGCAGTAGAATGGAGAAAGCAGGAAAGCAACCAAAGGAAGAGAGACAAAGAGGGTAAAAACAAGCAACTCGACAAGAATTCAGATCTGCTTTGGGCTGCCCACACGTGCACATATAACACAGATATCAATCATATCATTGACAGAACAATAAATTCCAGATTTGCAAAAATCTTTCACTTTTAGTCAGGTAGTTTCTGTAATTGCAGAACTCTTCCCAATGTGTTTCTGTTCATAAATACAACCTGGCGGGCAAAGTACTGAAAAATCCATTAAGATATCATAGAAAGGCTGTCCCAGTTGACAGAAAACTCCACCATTTCACAAGCCTGAAACTTTCTTACTCAGACTCTAGCAAAGTAGAGATTGTAGGATTAAAGAGATAGGTTTTCTGATATGTCAGTATATCACAAGAAATTCACAGGAATTCAAATTAAAGGCACCATAAAATTCCTAAGCACTTCAAGGAACAGGGCTGGACTATCTACTGCAATAAACAGATATTAACCCAGCACAATTTCAAGGTCAATTTTGCACATAATGTTCAAAAATCTTGGGTCATCCTGTGTACAGCATCCTGCCAGAACCATCAGAAAAGATATCCAGGGCATGTTCTTTGAGGTGAGTGACTGCATACAATCTGTCTATCATGGATTGTCACGGCACTGCACATATATGTGTGGTCAGACTCTTCTTCATTAAGTCTAACCCCTTCAGTTGAAATACAGGCTCAAATACGTGTAACTTCAGCACAATTTTGCATTTTCCATGTTGCATATAATGTCATTAAAGGAAAATTCTCTCTTGTTACCCATCTACTCTTAGAAGCCTAACATGGGTGGTTGAATATCATTTGTAGAGAACATGCATTTACTCACAGAAGATTTATATCCAGATTTTGCTTTAAGAATTCTGGTTTTTTCAAGAAAAGAAAACACATTTTTGAGGTTAAGACATACAATCAAGTACAGGAAATCCACGTGAAGTTTTTAGTTCTGTCCAAAGTTTTCTATGCCACTTTGGACAAATTACTTCACACCTCTATTTCAACAATGAATCTCTAAGATGAAGACTAAAATGGTTCCCCACTTTTCTTGAGTGTGCAAATGCATATAAAAATGTGTTAGAGCTTTTGTTTAGATGAAGAAAACACTCATTTTTTATTTGTAAAATGAAGCTGTCTTGGCTGGGCTGCTAAGTGTCTCTACAATGCAAATATAAATTACACACTTGATCCATTAGTACTCCAATTTTTCATAAAGTGTGATTCATTTCACCAGCTAAAAGCTGGAAGTCTAATCTAAGCTGGCCTTCTAAACTCTGGCCAACAGAGAGAGGCATCTCCAGAGTATGATTTTTCCCACTGACAGTAGACACCTGGCACTGATTCCACTGCCAGACATCAGCATTTGTGTCACTTGAGACATTCCTGCAGTACTCAGCTGGTGTCCAGGACATCCCTTGCCACCTCCACTAGGCCTGTGTGGTCTCGGTGCCCCACTGCAGTGAAAAAGTCCTTCACTGAAACAGCCAAGTGATTCCACTAAGGGAGAATTTAGCTGTTGTACCTAATTTGGATGAATCAAGAGTCCAGGCTGCCTTTGCAGGCTGGGCAGAGGTGCCACCAGCACAGCCAAAGGAGCAGGCAAGCGATTCAGCTTCCCTGGAGCAGATGGCTACATCTGCCAGCTGAAAAGCTCTGCAGACTCCTCCAGACCTTAGATCATCTAATGCTTTGGACTCAGAAGACTTTTTTGCCCCATTTAGAACAGCACAGAATTTACTTAAGAAATTAATTTAATTTATTTATTTAAGAAATTACAAGCAGTTATTGGCAAGTCAACTCCTCTATTAAACAGTGCTCCGAAATACAAAAATGACAGAGTCCCTAATGTGTAAAACTTTCAGCAGAAAGAATGTACAGAGCAAGCAGATACTAATTACAGAAGAATGCCAGCAACACTACTATTTGTTTTAAGAGAAAGGAAGCCCTGAGTGCTAATTCCTTGTAAGAGAAACATCTGTCTCACTGGTATTCAGAAATTAAATTCATGTCCCTCCTTAAAACTTGCACTTATTTGGTAATGTGGCAACCTTAATGGAAAATAGGATTTATATGTCTGGCAATTCAGCTTCAAAGTTAATGATAGTAAATGGGAAATAGAAAGCAGGGTGGGAAGGTTGAAACTGAAGAAGCATCATCTGACAAGTTTTAAGAAGCATAGTACAAAAGGCAGCCTCCAAAACCATCTGCCAAAGTGTCAAGGTGATGGAGTTTTAAACACAAAAAGATTTTTTTTTTTACACTTTAGACTATACTACATGTGAGAGGAACACAGAAGTCACAAAAAATAGAGAGACCACTGAACCACATGGCACTTGCAGTTACCAACACTCCTGTCTTGGCTCATTTACTCCTGTGCAGAAAAGGCTGAAGGCACCACCAGGTGATTGAGAGCACCCATCTTGCAGAGCCCATGCTGGATGCAACCCATTTTTACTGGATAATCTCAGAATGCTCTGATAGAAAAGGACACCCTGAAGTATGATAGAATCATAGAATGGTTTGGTTTGGTTTGGAAAGGACCTTAAAGATCTTCTTGATACAACCACCCTGCCATGGACAGGGACATCTTCCACTTGCTCAGAGCCCCATCTAACCCTGAGCACTTCCAGGAATGGGGCAGCCACAGCTTCTCTGGGCAACCTGTGCCAGGGCCTCACCACTCCCAGAGGAAAGAATTTCTTGCTAATACTTACTCTAAACCTGCTCTGACAGAAAGTAGCTCAGAGAGAAAGTTGCATAGAGAACGTGACATACACAGCCCCACAAAGAAAATCGCTCCCTGGATGTGCATTCCTCCTACATCGTCTTCACATGTCATATTAAGCACCCAAATCAGTTTTTCTGAGGTCTTTGTTAAAGATGGATGAAAGGCCAAAGCCTGCAAAGCAGGATATTGGTGTTCCCATCCACCTGATGACCTTGAACTTCTTCACTCTCTCAGTTTCAGAGAAACGTCTTTTTGTGTTCCAGTTCAGAAAGGTATTTAACTGTACCTCATTTCAGTAAGTGAACAAGGTAGGTGAACAAGGGTCTCAAGTTACGGGTAAAGGTACTTTTACAGGTTAATTACAGCAAAAGGTAATTGTCAAGTGTTTCAGAAAACAAAAAGAAAGCTTTCTATTTTGAAGTAATGCACTAAACTGACTTCAGCCTTTCATCGTGTGGGGAAGAGCAGAACAAATTCTCATTCTTGTATCACTTCCTTTGTGAGGAAAAACACAACCTCCTCTTTGATATCTATTCAATGAAAGAATTTGCTGGAGGTAACAGAGGTAGAGCAAGAAATATCTACAAAAACAATTTTTAGCCATTGCACAGATACAACCTGATCTTGGAGTGTGAACACACAAGTGGTGCTTCAGCAGTGATTTGTCTCATTTTTGGCATCTGGCAAGATTCAGAGAGGAAAGGCAGAAAAATATACTCCAAACACTACAGTCAGTTCTGATAACCCAGGTTACTCACACTTCCCTCCTTCACCAGTCTGTCACTTTTGTGACACCAGCTGCATACATCCACTGTATTGCTGCTGACTTGTCTTCCTCGGCCACGGACCAACAGCATAAGACACCTCAGGAAAGACACCAAAGCATAATTAAGAAGCAGAACAGCAAGACTGCCAGCTCCCAGACCTCCAGCCTGCAGTAGTGACATTCCTGGGACACCTGAGCTACTCCAAAGCTTCCCCACATGCATCTCTGCGTACTGTGATAAAAGCAAGACCCCTGGTGCTGAGTTTATGCTCCAAATTCACAGTTCCTTCAGCTTCCCCATGGCTGCCAGGAAGACAATGAGTTCAGCAGCAGGTCTGTGGGACTGTGTCCTGGGCTGGGGGTATGGGAAGCCAAACGGTGCCAGTACCCTCACAGCAGCTCTTCCAGTGTTGCCCTCAGCTTTCTTGGTTTTCTTTGTTTGGAATCTTGCAAGTAGATTCTCACACAGCTTCAACATAAACAATGTATATTTTTAAAAATGTTTTCATATTTCTCCTGTGGAAGGAGAATGTGATTGATAGTAGTATTCACCATCCAGGTTAAAAAAGTAGTGACCTAAATGACCAATCTCTTGGCCTCTGTACAAACTGTATATAAGATGGAGTTAGATTGTTGACAGAGAAGAAAATGTAGAAAAAGAGAATGTAGAAAAAAATTGTAAAATAAAGTATCATTAACTTTCCCTTCAACTGCTGCTGCCTGCCTCGTTCCTTCTGCGGGTCTGATCCTCCTACATATGGACCCGAGTGTGGCATCCTGCTACACTTCCAGTGAATGCTCAGCCTGCACTCAGCCAAGAAACCCAAGACAACTCCATAACCACTACAGGAGCTGGTTATTCAAAGATCAGCCTTGACTGAAGCAAGACATGCCCTGCCCACCCTATTCCTGTGGCTCTCTAATAACTCTGTCATTTTAGTTAACTGGGGCTATTTCTCCCAGCCAAAACAATACCATGTTCAAAGAGGCTCGTCTTGACTATCCCAGTGTCAACTTTTCCCCTTCTCGTAGATAAGCTGAAGCAGGAAAACAGATTGTGGTTTTTGCATCCCCTGGTCCCCCCACACAATGGGAATGTCATTACAGCCCCGCCGTGCCCCCGAGGGCGGAATAAAAAACCTCTTTCTACTCTGTCTTACAGAGTAGGACATCATTATTCCGTGAAACATAATAGCTCAACACTTACACCTGAAACACAATCCCCTCCCTTCTCTCTTTTTTCTCACCGGAGCTACTACAGCTCCCTTGTTCCATTATGTAAGATATTACTTTCCCTGTCTGAGAGCAGGAGGGAAGACATCAGCTGTTATCTTTCAGCCGATAAAGATCTTCTTTCACACCTGATGGATTGCAATTTAAGGAAAAAAACCCTACGTCCTCCCTTGGGCTCTGTGAATGGCAGTGCAATAACATTGTGTTAATAGCTCCCAGTCTAGATAAGGCTGTTCCTTCTGACAGTAGGAAATGGGGTTTGATAGTCACTGAGATGTTTTGATCACCTGTCAGGGAAACATTATATCTAAGTTTTGGTTCAGTAGAAACACGTTATTAGCATCTGCACCATGTTCCTTGCCCAGCTTAAGAGCTGGCACCATGCACAAGCACAGGCTTTGGGTATGAATTCACAATATAACAGTGAAGGGCTATGGACCTTGAAACCCCTTTATATTTGACTGCGATTTCCAAAAGAGCATTTTCCACTTCTTCACCCAAACCTTCTGAAAAATCTTTTGTACCTCAGGCACTCTGCTGTACCTCCTAATTTCCCCTCATGTCATTAGAAGTTAAGAGCATTTGTTTAAGAGGGTCTCTGCAGCTCTTTCTTGATGCTTATCCCCATATTTACCACCTTGCTCAAAAAGGAAGAAAAATCAGAGCACCTCTGGTAAAAGTTCATTTGACAAAGCTCTATTTTAGATCCATCAACATTTCAGGTGTTATAACTTCTGGGAGTCTGCGAGTTAATATTGTGAGCTGTAATAACTTTCATCTTATCTAATGTGTGGTTTTAGGGAATTTAAGGCTCCATCCTCCTCATCCTTGAACTCACTGCTTATCTCCATGCTTCTCAACACAAAAAGTGTTCCTTGGTTCTGAGATGCCGTAGGAATTATGACAGATATTCTGATGAAGGCTGCAACAGCCAGGGCACTGCTGCTCCATTGTTCTATCCCTGAGATGAGCTCTAAAAACAAGCTGTGATGATTTGCCCAAAGCCAGAAGCATGGAAGAGACTGATTTTTCAGCTGAGAGCTGAGTCTTGCTTGCCTTGCCCACCAGGATACAGTTGTGGATGTAACAGTGCACATGCATGTGCAAGTCAGCACAAACACGTGTGCTCACAGGCTTCTCCCCCTGCTCTGTCAGTGCTGTCACACACAGAGATGAACCACTGCACAATAAATTAGTCCTGATGTGGGACTGCAGCTGCCTCAGGAACCCCAGCCAGTTCTGCTCAGTGCTCCACTACCCACGAGAGGGAGCTGACAATCCTCTGGCTTTGTCTGACAGCCACAAGGTTGCTAATAAGCCATTGAGTCTGGCTTTCTTTCCCCCTTCCCCCCCATTTTAGAAATATCTGAAACATGTTTTTCATAAAACTGGGGAAGAATAGGTGATGTGAGGCAGGTGAAAACAAATCAATTAAAAAAAAACTCCATATGTCTGAATTCTTCCATATGTATTGGAGATTGACAGTAATCTTTCTGGAAAAAAAACCAACCCTCTTAAGAAAATGATTGTGGCTTTTTGCTGCATTGCTTGAGTTCCTAAAGGGCTCCAGCTTTGTGAGGTGACTCCAGAATAAAGTCTGGCATTAAGTTCAACCCAGAGTCTGTGCTGAGGGTGTCTGACAAGAGTTTTATCATCATGTGGTACTTTGTGCTTTGAAACCAGACCTCAAGGTGCAACACAATTTGTAATGACACATGATTTTGGTGACACATGAACTGTGCTGCAGTTCGTGGTGCTGTATGGGAATCTCAGCAGAGACAGCCATGGGCTGCTGCTTACCAAAAAGAATGTGAACCTGGTGGAGCTGGTTCACAACAGTCCCCTGCAGAGCATGTGGAGATCCTCCCTGCCACCCTGTTCCTGGCAAACAAGATGTGTTGTCTTGCTGCCTTTTTCCACCAGGTTCAAAGACAATGATGTTTATCATACTGGTTTCTAGCCCAGGGGACAGTACTGCACCGTGCTCCCATCCAGGTTCAGCAAGTCATGAGCTTGTGGTGACCTTTCTCCCTGGGGAAAGGAAACTGTCAGCACAGGATCAGGAAGCTGTCCAAAAGTAGGAGTCAGGAGTGAAAAAATAGTTTGGAAACACTGAAAATGGCTCAAGGAAGAGCAGCACCACAGGAGTGGTGTGGAAACACCCCATGGATGGAAGATTTCTGCTCTCAGAGAGCAGAAGCCTAAATCTGGCCCTCTTTCTTTTAGTTAAACAAATTCCTTGGCAAGGCTGATTGACCCTTTCCCATTCCATAGCAGTTTGGCCACTGGTACCTGAAAAGGTTTGTGCTGCATTCCTTTCTCAGGCATAATTCCCAGAGTGACCAGGGCTCAGAGAGGTAAGCTGGAACAGCCTTCAAATGAAAAATATACTAAATTTTAAGATGAAAAGAGCATCCAGCACTTTTTTTTTACATAAATATACACTCTGGTTCTCCACACAGCTACCAGCCAAAATAAAATGAGAATACCTAAAAAAAAAAACCCAAACAAAACAACCCCAAACGTGTATTTATAAGACTTGACAAATGATAAAACACAATGAAGTGTATTTGCACTGCATATGCTCCCTTGACCTGTCATGAATCATTGCAACAGGAAAGGTATTGTAGCTGTGTGAGCAGCAGAGCAGGCTGCCATTTAAATTCCCCTGCAGATGAATAACGCTGTGATTTAGGGCTCCTCCAGCAGCAGACCACTGTAAATAACACCTAAAATGCTCAGGAACTCCCATGATGTCTCTCTTAGGCTTTCTACCAGAGCTGACTGAAGGCAGGAGAGGCTCCTCATTGACTCCAAGAGGCTTAGGTTCAGGCCATTGAAGCGGATGCTCAGCACAGTAAATCTACCAATATTAGAGGGAGGCTGTGGGGGTAAATCTGCTGTAAAAAACCTGAATATCAGAGCCCTTGCACAGCCTGTGCTTTGCAAAGAACAGGAGACTACCTGGGAACTACTGCAAGATGTGTTTTACTTTCAGAGCCATAACTGAGCCTAATTTAAATGGTGTTTTCTGACACTTTTTTTACAATTGCTATGACTGTATTATGTTTCAGGCAAGGGAGCCTGCTGGGAATCCAGCGAGAGCAGCGTGCAGAAATTAGTTCTCCTGTTCACAATCCATCAGTTGGGCATTTTCAGCTCAGCGACACTGGTCCCATCCCTTCTTTCCTCACTTATTTCAGAAACTGAATAAATAATTTCTGCCCAGAGAAGAGAACCCAAAGGCTACGAAGACAAAAATGGTCCCCAGGAGGGTCCTCATGGTAAAACCCCGTCTACTGCAGACTGAATTATGAAATGCAATCTGAAAACTGCCTTTATCCCTGAGGCAACAAGACTTTGTTTCATGAAAAGGAATTCAATTTTCACTATGAAAGCTAGTTATAGATGGAAGCAAATTCAGACAAATGTGTTTATTCAGAGAAATCCTTGCTCTCAGTGTATTTTCCACATTCAGCCAGGCGTAGCAATGGGAAAGCAGAGCCAACGCACTCTGAAATGTCTCACAGACAGTTACAACTCTGTTGAGGAGTTTATATTAAATAAATTCTGGTAAACTTAAGGAATTCTCTGTATTTAACAAAGTTCCTTTGCCTGTTCCCCCATTACTTAAAGATTTCTGGGCATTTCTACTCATTTTTTAATTTCAAATACTATATCAATTAGTTTAACTAAATAATTCTCAAGGTTTTTTCTGAGTGTTCATTTTGTGCTTGCTCTTCAACTTGTCTACTGCGACCACTGAGACCTTTCACAGGGATTTCAGGTGTATTCCCTTTGTTTTAACCACTACTCCAAGTCCTTACTCAAAATGATAACTATCCTGCCAAAAAATTGACTGGGCAACATTCAAACTCAGCCCACCAGGGAAACAAAAACCAACGTTCGTTAAAAAGTATTCCCAGATTTCCTGCTCTCACCTGTCCCCCAAGCCCCTCTATGCTCAGCCTTTGCTGTCAGGAATGTCAGGAATACCAAACTGTGTGCACATCCCTATTTCTCCACACCACCTGCCTCCAAGGCACAAGTGGTCCCATAACAGACTTTGGACATGCTTTTGCTATCAGGCTGCTTCCTTTGAGGTTCAACAAAAAGATTAAAACACTTGACTTTAAAGAGAGCACTCTGAAAAGGGATACCCTGTACTGGCCCATGGATCAAGCTGAAATTTTAGTAGGAACTGTGTAGCTTTCAGTCTGATGAGCTCCTAGATGTTTTTCTCCAAACCCAAACTAGGCACTGTCCATATGGAGCTGAATGAATATTCCAGCTGGAGCAGAGCCATCTCCATTAAGCTAAGAGCAGTGGGTTCATCTTCATACAGTAAATTTGAAAATAACACATATCAAAACTGGAAAATTGTTCCCTCTGCTTACCAGCCTAGTTTGTCACCACTTGCATAAGAAGTTTTCAGGATGAATCATGGACAAACTATGTGATGTCTCTGAAATTTCATTTTTCCTCTAAACACCACAGTTAAATTTAATTGTTGTTTTTAAGAACAGACCAACAGGCAGCTTATATCCATAAAATATTCAATGAAGCACAAGGAGACATATACTCAAGATTTTACCAGTTATCATAAGATTTCAAGGAATAAGCAGTTGTGACTTATAATCAACGCAGCAAAAATCAGAGTATCTTCTCTTGGTTATTTCAGTAAGTGAAGCCCAAATCCCACAGCCTTCTAGAGTCAATGGAAAAGTTTGTATCTTCAGAAGCAAAAGGAAGTGAATGTTTCAAAACCATCAAGAAGACCCAGTGGCCCATTAGGTGCTCTTCTCTGGCACCAGCTGTTTAAGAAATAATAACAATGCAGTAAAGTTGATATGAAGTAGAATGGCATGAACTGACTTCCACAGCTTCCAGCCATGGACCAATGCACGGAGATAACAACCCTTACCTCTAGTGCAGTTTGATATCAGGATCATAGAATCTTAGAATATCTGAATTGGAATGGACCCACAAGGAAAATCAAATCCAACCCCTTGCAGGTGGGGGGGAAACCTAAACTCATAATCTTTGGCAAGAAAACTCACCACTGTGGTTTCAAGGGACATTCTCTGTTTTGAAGAGAAGTGGGCTGGCCCCTTTCCCTTTCTGTAAGTGTTGGCCACGTTAGATGAATATTTTGGTTTGGAACAGTGGTGCACTTTGGAAGCAACCCCCCACCGCTCCCTTTACCACAGAGTTCACAGAGGTTGCTCAGTTCACACAGTGGTATGAGATCCCTTTTGTGGGAGACAAAATCAAACCCTCTGTTTACAGCATATCCCAGATGTTCTCCTACAGGGATATGAGGCTCCCAAACTACACCCTCTGGACTGTTGTCCAACCCGTGTTCTTGACAGCACCTTTCTGTGCAGGAAACCACACTACATATCAATGGAAATAACTCCCCTGAACCACGTCATGTGTGGATGTCAGGAGTTCAGCAGCAACCTCTTGGAGATACTAATCCAACCCATTTCTCCTAAGTTATTGTAGGAATAAATTAGCAGAAGCTTAATTAAGGGTTTTGTCCCTTTGCATTAGTCACAGACTGCTGTGGGCAGGGCTGAAGATCAAGCTCTGTCCTTACCACCTTCTCCTGGCAGAAGTTTTACTTCAGTTTTGTTTCTGGCTCTGTGATCCTGCTCTTAGCTCCCTACAGGTTCCTGTGCCTCAGTTAGGCCAGGAGTCTGACTTCCCTGAAGGTGCAAAAGCAGCTAATGGTCATCTGCTCTAAATCTGTGTGTTACTGCATTGTTGCTCACAGCTGAGCACAGCAGTGGCACAGACTGGCTGGGCACTGGAATTGAATGATCCGGGGAACAGATGCTGGACATGAGCTGGCTACACCCTGTGACACAAACGGTTTCACTCTCATCATCAGCATTACAAAATTTGGCTGGTGGGAGCAGCCTGGATCTGGGACAGTGCAATAAGAAAGGAACTGTAAAAGCAAATCTTCCTGAGGAGGAGGAGGATTAATGTAGGACTTTGGCGATGATGTTTGAATTAGCTTTAACAAACAACCCTCAAAGGGAATAGTTTTTGGCTCTATCCTGAACACTTGCCTTTGAACTACAAGGGATTCCACAAAATCCCAGTCTATTTGCACTCCTTTCTGGTAGTATAGGATCTTTTTGTATTTTTTTAAGCTGGCTGTACATCTCATACACTACCTTTGAAATTTCCTAACATTGTTGTGTAACTTCTTTTTCTTTATATCCTGGCCTAGCTTGCTTTTAAAACCAGCTGTGTCTTTTCAGCCAAGGTGAGGCTTTGCAGCTAGCCTGCATTGTGTAAACATGCATTGTAACATCCCCAAACCTGCAGTTAGTCAACAAAAGATCAAACAGACCATGGTGCTTTCATGGTAGCCATCAAAGTCACTCAAACTTTTTCAGTGAAAGCTGCCAGCTTGCAGTTTTTTTGTCCAATGACAAAGATAAGGCTATTTGTCTTTCTTTCAAAGTTACAAATAAATAAGGAAAAGGACAGTAGTTTAAAATGATATCTTAATCAAACCTGTTCATCTCAGAGTTTATATTTCAAGCCTTTAGCTGCATTCCAGAGTGATGTCAAATGTCAAACTTTCCCCCTTTATCTTCTCTCCTTGACTCAGGAGAAGATCTGTATCTTTAGAGAATGAAACAACTGTTTTCCTTAAAATGTTTCAATAGGCCTTGGTTTTGTAAAACAAGCCACTTCTCTGGCAGGTGCTTTGATTTCAGAGAATTAAAGTAATTGCCACAAAAGGGCTGACAAACCCCACAGCTGCTGGAGTAAAAGGAGAAGGAGCTGCATGGATGTACACAGCATGTCTGGGCAGGAGAAAAGGTGGCCAATGAGGGGGGCCTGGTATTGACTCCTTTAATTCACTGTCTATTTTTCCATTCAATTCATTTTGGTCCTAAGACAATATCAATGCGTTATTTTCTTTCTCTCCTAAATCAACTTTATCAACTGGACTAGTTGTGGGTGTTCAGAAAAGGACACAAAGCATAGTCAGAGCTGTAGTAAACAAGATGCGCAGAAATATGGTTTATTTAGTCTTCACATAAGAGGACTGAAATGGAGCAGTAGAAACTTACAAAGCAGCTGCAGATGGCAGAAAGACAAACAGCTCCTCGTGTGCACTGATGATAGGACAAGGAGTAATTGGTTTCAACACCACCAAGAGAACTTCAGGTTGGCTACCCTGGGAGACTTCTGATGTGATTAATTTTGTGCTAGGAAATCTTATTCAAGAATCTGTGAAACCTCCACCACAGGAGGGTCTCATAAACAGCTGAGGCAGGAATGATTTAAGTGTCCAGGAGAACAACTGATCCTGCCTTAGAGGAATTGAAGAGTTGTAGGTTAAAGCACTTCTGTGAAATATCTTCCAACATTGTCTCCAAATACCTCATTTTATTTTCTCAAATACCTTGGATTAAGACAGGACTCATGGGTCAGAATTGATTCAGTTTGGGGTTGTTTGTGCCTTAGCCAAGACTTTGGGTTACGCTGATCTCTCTATTTCTCATCTAACCTTCCAGCTTGTGCAGAGTGGGGTGAAAACCAAAATCCAAGCAAGGTGCCAGCACTGGGACCACAACCCTGACAGGCAGCCAACCCCTTGCTGTTAATATCACAGCCTTGAAGAGCTTTTTCACCTGCTACCATCTAATCCCCACAGTGTTTAATCTGAATCCTGATCCCCTCTCTTTCCTGCTCAAGTTGCACCTCCTCAGGGACAAGAACTGAGTGTACAACTGTGGACCTGTTTTGGATGCCAGGCTCAGGAATGCTCATGGACAGAAGCTGCTAAACTGGAGAACAAGGCCAAAGCTTGAGGGGAAGGAGAGACAGGCTGCCCTGTGCTGTCAGTCATACCTCTGCCCTTCTGCTTACCCAAGTACCCAAGCCCAGAGCAGAAAGGACAAGCTGCCTCTCACCTGTCTTCCATCCCCTTGCAGGTAAAAAAATGCTTTCCTTTTTTTTTTTTTTTTTCCCCCCTTGAAACTGGATCATTATTTACATGCAGGCAGATAGTGCATATTTTTGGGAATTGGATAGGAAGACTTTTTTTCCCCTGCAGGTCCAGTCCCTGTAATTGTGAGTGGAACTAACAAAAGAGAATGGCAGGCACAGAGAATAAGTTTCCACTACTCAAGCAGCAGCCAGGAAGAGGTTGAGAAAATATTTTGATGCCTATAAAATCATCTGAAAAAAAAGCATTTCAGTGATATAAGGGCCTTTTCTTCTTCTCCTGTTTTATACCTTAGAATACATGCCTAATTCTTTTTTCTTCTGAGTTCATATTTAAGTTACTTGCTGCTCTATGGAAAGCTTTACTAGTGCTAAACCTGGGCCAGCCCTCCTTCTGGATGTGAAGGTGTCAGGAAAACACACAACAAAGCCAAGTGCCAGCCTCCTGGAGAGGGAGAAGGAAATAAACACCTTCTATGTGTGTAATTGTGGCTTCTGGGTGTAAATCCCAAATTCTCCTATAAATTGTCTTGTAGATGATTTTTGATTCCTACATTTCAGTTTCAAATTCATGTCATGGGCTCCCACTCTCTCCTCTTCTTTTCTGACAGTGCTTCCCGTAGCAGGAATTTGCAGAACTCTCATTTGTAGATGCATTTTCTTCCCAACCATCCTGCAGAAAATATTCTTGAATAAGAAATAAATATATGAAGTACTCATGTAAACATTTAGGAAGGCCAGACATAAGCCATGCAGAGGTACTAGCCAGTCTGAAGCTGAAACCACAGTCCAAAGCACAGTCTTGGCTCCATGTCCTTTCACAGGTGGAAGGTTGGCTGTGAGCCTGAAGGAATTGCAGGGGTTGTACCTTCGAAGGACACTCCAAAGAACTGTTTACAGTTGTAGTTTTCTCTAATCTCCAGGATCTTAACTCTTTTTAAACCAGAAACTACTCAATTACCAAACAGCCTTTTTAACTCTTTCCCTGTCTTTGCTGTATGCATTTGGGCTGATACCATTCCCTTCCAAATTCATTATCATCCTCCCCTTCCACTCCTTTCTTCATGGTCCAGATTGCTGCTCTCTTTGTCTTTTTATTTTTCTTTCCCTGTTTCTTCTGTGTCTAAAGCATCCTGCCAGTTCCTCTGTTTACATCTCTGCCTCATTCAAGTCCCCTTTAACAAATCATTCCTTTCAAAAAGCCCACAAAGAGAAATAATGGGCCAAAAGAACACCATGAAGTCATTCACCTCTTTGATGCTGTCATGCACCCTGTCTCCTCTGCGTTCAGCCCCTTGCAGTGGGGCTGCCTTTCCCCCTATCTCAGTCGTGACCAATGCCAAGAAACTTCCTAAATAATTAGGGGATGAAATTTGGCTTGGAGAAGGAGTCACTGACCTTGCTCCATTCTCAGCCCTGCCATTAAGCTGCTAAATGACCTTGAATAATTTTTTTAACCTCGTCTGCCCCCATCTGTCTCATCCTGTGACTTTTTTCAACAAAATGTGTAAGCTCCTGAGACTTGTTATGTGCTGCTAAACAAAAGGGACCTATTTTCCCATTGACTGACTCAGTTGGGATTTATCCCTATAACCACAGACATCTACACAGTCAATATCTACACCTGAGCTACTCACTTAAGTTTCCTAGAGAGTCAGAGGGGAACAATAGGCAGGTTATGTTAAGTTTCAGCTAAGCAAATGTAGGCTTTATATTTGGAATGAAATTAATCACTTCATCAAAATGCTTGTGTGTTGAAAATAATTCCCAAATATTAACCAGCTGCAATTCTTTGATGAATTTAGCTGAAATATCTAAGTTATTTTTGGCCAACTAAATTGCATTTTTTTAATAAATAAATTATTCCACACAAAAAACTTCACCCCAACCTTTTGGGAAATACTAAATACTTGGAAGGAGATTTTTCTAAGTTTTTCCAGTAGTTTCTTTGTAAATAGATTCTTGAACCTGTGCTTTACAAGGAGGTTTTACCACATTTCACACTCGCAAAGGGCTGTAACTGTGCAGAAGGCATGAAGACATGCAGGTACCAGCAGGTCAGCACCAGAACCACCTCAGAGCTCCCAATTTGGTTTGATGAAAGCAGAAAGCAAGAGCTCCTCACCACCTCAGGAACCACATCAGTACCTAAACTTGGATGTAACACCACAAAAACGTGACAAAGACACTTTTTCCTGCCTCAAATGAGAACTTCCATGAAATGGCATCTGCTAAAGAGCTCATGGGAGGGAATATTCCATTTTCCTACCCCAAGGAAGAAGCCTGGGGAACAAGAGACCTTTTGCAAGGCAAAAGATGGAGAGGTCATGTCACACACCAAATATGCAGAAATGGAAGAGCAGGAACATTACACCAATCACTGCTAATCAGCATCACCTCATCCAGCTGAAATGGCAGTAAATTTGGGAGTGTCTTTGAAAAAGACTAAGTAAGAGAATTCACTTAAAAAAAAGAAAAAAGTCAGAGTTTTGCCAAAACTTATTTTATGCACTCTACAAAGGGGTGTCTGTGAGCAACAGGGAGGGAAACAATAATAATAAACTGGAGGAAGGACTTTCATAGGATAATAAATGAATTGCAAATAGCACACATGTCAGCCACACTAATTCTAAAAGAAAACAGTTCCAAAACCAGAAATAAAATGTGAGTGGGACAAATAGCTCCTTCATTCTTAGAAAATGAGAGATACTTCCCTGAGTAAAGAATTAATCTATAAAAAACTGAAATATTTGTATTTTGGGTGGTATTTTTTGGGCCAAAGAAAAAAAAATATATATATAAAATATATATATATATATATATATGTATATCTCCACACATTTCACCACCCCAGAACCCAAAGTACCTAGAAAGACTACAGAGAATGGGGCCTGCAACGCCCAGTCAAAGAGAACTTCTAAAATCCACCTCAAGCTGGATAAGGAACAACTCAGATAATGGATATAGACCTAGAAGAAAACCTTCCAACTTTCCACAAAGAAGAAAATTCACACAATTAATTTAGTTATTAGTCACATTTATTGGAAATGCCTGGGCCAGCTGTATGAGGCTGGAGAAATCATCAGGGGCAATGGAAAATGCAGATGGACTCTGATACTTTAAAGGAGACAGAGGAGTTAGTACATTCCTGTGAAGCTCTTCCTCCAGAAGGAAAGGTTGGTAAAATGTGGAGGCTTAATTATTTCAGATCATGAGAGTTTGATACTCCAGAGAAATAATGCAGTGGCTTGCAATTCTGAAAACCGGAATTTAATCAGCTTATTTTGAAGCCAAGGAATCCACCTCTGGCTACAGTAGCTGGAAATGTAAAGAAGAGGAGATATAACTAATCAGCTGGACAGAAAGCTGTATTTTGTGACCTTCTAAAACCTCTTGAGCCATTCTGTTCAAGGAAGAAACAACACTGAGACATCACAGAAAATTATTAGAAAAACATGGTTTTCTTTCTTGAGGGACATATCTGATGTTTAGAGCTACCTTTCTGTGGCAGTAACATTGTGCAGGCCTATAGAAAATAAAAGTGATGTTCAGGGGTTTAGAAACAGCCCAGAAGCAGCCACAGATGAATCCACAATGTGATATTTTCATCTTACTTGAAGTAGAACAGTGACAACCTGCAACTTCAGAGACTCACTTTGCCATGTCCTCAAAGAAGTTCAGCAGCAGTCTTGGAATCACTTAGGAGTCCTAATATTTATGTCAAAGAGTTTTAGAACTAAATAGGGAACTAAACAAAATAGTCCATAGAAATTATTCAGCAAAACAACACAATGTCATAGAGAGTCAAAGCCTTTCTGTGGAAAACCTAAACATTCTGCTTTGAGGGTGTAATCTTGTAATTACAAATTACAATTATAATTTTTGTTCTAAACTTCCCTGAAGAATTTAACCACTGGTTCAAACATAAACAGTTTGCACTCCTTGGGTTAGTAAATAATGTTCTGCTTCTATGCCAGTGCTTGTGTCTGTAAAATCAATGCTTATTTCTTTCCTTTTGGGCAAAGAGCAGTTCTGATGGCACTCAGTAAAGGAAAGAGGTGCTTGAGAAACAGAAGTTAGAGAGTGGCTTTGTAGAGAAGATTCATTTAGACAATTTGGTATCTATTACAAGCTGAAATCAGGCAGTGTCTGCATGCAAATGTGGAGAGGGAGTGAAAAGGAACTTTGCACAGGGAGAGGGTCCTTTTCCTTCATTATCATTTACAAAGTAAGTGAGTGACATAAGTATGGGATCTGATGACTGGAAACACACTGGACATGTGTGTCACGAGGCTCCAGGGCTCTGTGCTAGCACCATGGGCCACTATCATGTTCAGGTGCTCTCTTCATCCAGTTGACTTTGAGAATTTATTACCATTGTGGAAGGGGGCTGTAATCTCACATCAGTAGGACGTGGCTGTCTGCTGCTGCACACAAGGAAAACCTTTGTCCCTTCATTTCTTGTCCCTTGGGCAAAACGGCTGCACTTAGAGGAAGGTAATAAAGATCCTCTCAGATACCACACTGTCTGTGTCTGGGAAGCAAGAAAAACAGAAAGAGGGTGAGAGAGAAAAAGACAGTGCATGCCCTGAAACTGTGAGTGTTTAGGAGGCATTTGGACAATGCTCTTAATAATATGCTTAAAATTTTGGTCAGCCCTGAATAGGTCAGGAAGTTGTACTAAATGGTCATTGTAGGTCCCTTCCAAGGGAAACAGTCTATTCCATTCCATTCTGTTCTGTTCTATGATCAGAGATAGAGGGTATGTTCAGAGGAGAGGACTCAGCTGTCTCCACTTTCAGATCATGTCAGGAAAACAAGCCACAAATTGCTCACAGAGCAAGGCAGAAGTGATTACCACAGCATCAATACAAAAAAATGCCTGCCACACTCCATGACCACTGTGTGTGTGAGGAGGGATGGGAACAAGGGAGGAAGGTCTTGTACCAAGGCTGGTGATTTTGAGCAGTTTCCAGATGGCACTGGCACAGTATGTTTTATCTATCTCATGAAGAAAGTGGATCTGTCATTCCAGCTGTTCAGAGAGGGTTTCTGTTCACTCTCCTGGAAGTGTTTGACTTCACCTGGCAGTTTTCTTACTGTTACCCATGAAATAAAGATTTTTATCAATTATAGTGGAATAGCCAGAACTCCTTTATTGTCAGTTCTCTTGAAACAGGAGGCCAGTGATGACTGGAAGAGCTGGCAGCCTGTGCAGGCTGACATGAAAAGTAATTTGCTGAGTTCTGTCATTCAGATAAGAAAAAGGACCAGGTTCAACTCTGGGGGAAAGCGTGTCTTAAACAAGAGTCTGCAATTTTGCAAGACCCAAAGCAGCAGAGGAATACAGGTGGGAAGATAATTCCAAAGAGAAGATTGCGGAAATAGCATCTAAAAGATGAAGCAGAGATGACAGGTGGCTAAAAAACATTTACAAGATTTTGCACAGAAAGGGACAGAAAATCCACACTACAAGGCCAAGTGTTCAAAATCTTCCCACTGCTTTCNGAGAGAGATATCTTGGGTACAGGTTTAAAACAGGAAATCATCTGCTTGAAATGATGCAAAAAAGATGAGTATCTTTTCCCCATTGCAGTACTTTCTTTTTTGTTGTCAGTTAGTGGCCAGAACAAGACAGCTCAGAAGAACACCAGGCAGCTTTGTAATGTGTGGTTGCAGAAAAAAATCAGCAGGGACAATAACATGAATGTCCTCAGACCAGCTATTAATTTCTTTTAGACTAGCAATGGATTTGGGATATTCTGTAAGTGTTACATGCCTGATTTCATACCCTGATTACAGTACTCACAGATGAGAAATACTGTTATAGTGCAGCAGCCACTGCCTTGGCCTCCTCAGGCAGGACAATGCACTTCCCATGAGCCTTTCATCATGCNAGTGAGTACAGAAATGCAGTAGCTGTGCTGAGGGATTAGCAGGGCTCTGCACCCCATTTTTTGCAGCACGTGGTAGTATTTGGTCACTTGAAGGACAAGAAGAACTAGCACAGGGACTTCTTCCCATGTTTCCCACCCCATTGGCACCATCACTGGACCATGGCAGCAGCAGATGAAGAGGATATTACAGATATTACTGCAGTTAAATGATGAGTTCAAACTAAGCTGCTAAAAGCATTTTAATTTCTTTTTCTTAATTTTTACATCTCAAAATATTCCTTGAAGGCAGTTTCTCAGCAGGAGCTGAAGGAAAACAGGCTGGTTACAGTTTAATAGACTGGTCCCAGAGAGCTTTCCATAAAATAGTTACACTATTATAAATGAGAAATATTGTAAGAATAGCTAAAACGGGAATTTGCACGAAGTATGGTGCCTTTTATTTGCATATGACCTCAATGATTATGTGCAAGATTTGGCTGTCCTCAGAGTAAGTGCCACATTCTGGTTAGAGAAATATGATGCCTTTGTTTTGGCAGAAAATAAATCTCTTAAGGTAATCAAAAATTCATGTAGCGTATTCTAAAAATATCCCCTCCAAAACGGTCTCTGCCAGACAAAACAGGAGAAAATATTCGCCTTTGACAGGGATATTGATCTATAAAATGTTTCTTTTCTTCTCCGTTCTTTGCCCTCTTGATTCTCTTCCAAGCTCCCCTCTTCTGGTGCTTTCAGAGGAACGAGGGCTTCTGGGAAGGATCATCTTGAAACACAACTTTTTCAGCTATGCCCCGAATTTTATTTCCACTCAGGAGGCCCTTTGCACCGTTCTGGCAATTTAGAGGGGAATTACATCCATTTCTAGCTCTTTAGACTTCTCCCAGCATGTATAAGGCCCTTTGTAAGAAGAAGGGCTCAGTATGCACATTACTGCAAGGTTGCTTTGGATGCCCTCTCCCCGACATAGACGTAAATGGAAGTGGATCTGGAAAAAATGTTTCACTTCCTGTGAAAGTCAACCCACCTAGTCAGGAATCCTCATAAAGAGAAATACTGCTCAAGGCAGGGATTCTCTGAATAAACTAAGTGTCTAGGTGTTCAGGAGGTGGATTTCCTATTCAGTGGTGCACACTAGTGCCTTTATAATGCAGCGGTGACGCAAAACCTTTCTACTAGCTTAAAAATACAAGGTTTAGGATCACTGGAACAGCAGAGAAGCTCGACCAGTTCACTGTATCTGTCCCTTGCTGTACCAGTGGTGGAAGCTAATTTAGACCAGCTGTGGCTTCCTTGAGTTGGTCACTGTTTGCCTCTCCATTTTAAGATTAAGCGAGGAGAAATTACACTGCTGCAACTCTCCAAGATGGGATTTTGTTTATTCCTCACTCTTCTTCAAAGGCAAAACAGTATCAAAAAATCATGCAAGTTTCTGACTGATATACTTACAAAACAGGGGGGCTTGGGGGGTGGAGTAAAGTTGGGGTTTTTTTCAGCAGAAAACAGCAAGTTACTGGAGGGATAGCATTTCCAAACAACAAATATCCCACCTGTCTCTTTGACCTGGCACCCTGTCACACCACAAGAGTGATGGATTAAAGCTTTTATACAGTTGACTGCTGTTTCTGAGTCTCATTTTTCCACTGAGGGCTCTATTTCCCCATTAGCAAATGTTTTTATTTCGGGCAGACTACAATGCCTTGTTTGTGTTTGTTTGGCAAGCCATGGGTTAGCCTGGTCAGAGGAAGGAGGAGACATGGCCCATCCCTTATGTGACTGTCTTTTAACAGCTCTGAAAGGCCACTGGCAGGCAGCAGTCCCTGCTGCTCCCACGCTGCACTCCAGGCACCCCATTACTGAGATAAACCAATATCACCTATCGAGGGTTAGCTGACATATGGCTTTTGAGGGACAAAATCAGATAAGAAAGAGTTTAAATACTGAATCTACTTGCACAGGCTTTAACTTCTCTGTTTGCAAGGAGGAAGAACACAGAGGCTTATTCTGAAGTCAATCATTTCAAAATGCAGTCAATAAAACCAGTGTAAAAGAGCAGCTGGTAAGTACAACCATATGTCAAATGAACCATTGTATTTTCTAGGAAAGAGGATGTAAGAAAGTCTGGTTATGGGACCACTCTTTTTCCTGGAATACTATACGTCTAAAATAGCAGCTTAACAAAACACAACTAAGATCAAGGGACATTTGCTGTTAAAGCCCAAAGGAATCATGGGCTTCCTTAACTGAGGGACTCTTAAGGCCTGAAAGAGAACTGAAAATGGTCTTTCAGCTTCTCTTTGTCTCCTTTCTGATCTATTTTTTATTTGCAGAACTAAATCCTTCTTTCTACTAATTCTCAATTAATACTTTCACATGGAATAGGCTTAACAGTTGTTCATGACCCATGACAAACTGGCATTCAGAAGTCTGGAAATCCATTTTTTTGTGCACATGTAAGTACAAGGAGGGTAGCAAGGATTTCAGCCTTAATATTCAAAGGAGTCCTTCAGGTGTTCAAATTTTGTGGCAGGGTTTATTGTTTCCAGTGACCTTTGAGAAGTGCTACCATGCTCCTGGTCCTTCTTTCCACGCAGCCTTCAGAAATGGCAGGTCAGGTCCCTAATTAATAGTACTTTCATAGATTTTGGAGCCAAAAAGTAAAGAAATCATGTCTCATCTATGATCTCTTACAACTCTCCTGATTGTTCTTTGTGCCTTTTATCCAGTGCATAACCTCCAAGAAAGCTCAAAGAAAATATGAGCAGATCATCTCCACCCTGCAACCTGTCACCTTCTCATTGCAAGAACAAGCCTGGGACCCAAGGCCAGGGCTTCACACAGCCCCTGCTGTGCCAGGAGAGTCACATCACTCAGAGCTGCACTGCTGCTGGAGGCAGCCTTCTGGCTTTTGTGCAACAAAACCAACTCTTCCACCTCCTTGAGACCTGGAAGCGGCTGATTGCACCTTCACCTGAGTTCAGTGAACCACCTGAATCTAGCTGAGTTCCTCCTTTTCCTCCTCAGAGAGAAAATACTGCAAATCCCTCATGTGAAGAAAAGGGGAAGCCACTGTGGCCACTCATGAAAGTCATGGAAAAATAGCTGGGAATTCATGAGTAGTGAGAGGGATTACATACTGTCCCAATAAAATGTGTTCCTCTCTTGGGGAAAACACCCTGCATAGCACTGCTTTGTGCAGCTCACATCCAGTAAGCCAGTTAAATTGCTTTGAGGGAGTGAAAGGAAATAATATCCCACCTGAGGGGAGCAGGAGGTCTTTCCTGTAGACACCAGAGTTTTTTCTTAAACTGCATGTCCAAGTCAAATAATTTTCAACTTCCTTTGAAAAAGCAGGAAGGAGTCAGATGGAAGAATCACTCATTGCATGGAAATAACAAGATTTGCACAGCTTGGTTGAGTTCTTTCCTCCATCCTCTTCTTCCAGATCCTTCTGAAAAGAGCTAGAATGATAATCTCTTGAGAATATCTGTTACTAACAGTTCACTACACTACTTTTAATGGGATTCTTGCTTTCACTTTAAAACTGGAGATGGTTTTGTCACTCATGAAGGATTTTGTATTTATTACAAAAACACAGTGTGGTGGGAATGTGTCATTTCAGTAGCAAAATACCTTTCACCAGCACTACTGGTCCCTTTCACACTATAGTTAGAATCAGTCTCTGATTTTAAAAGATAGGAAAGTTTCACAGAGTGCTTAGAAGCACCCTCAAGCTGAACTGCTCTTGACTTCTGGCTTAGAAGATGGGTCAAACAATGTAATGGAACAGAATTGTATCTCACAGACTGATCTTCATGTCTCCAGTTAATAAATCACTGGAAAAGATTCTCACTAGATGTTTAGTTAGTTTCTACTTTTATTACTGGGACAATGTTTTCCTGTTCATTTGCAAATGTTCAAAATGTTCAAAACTCCACTTTCAGAGATTTCCCAAAGTAATAAGTTACAAGAGGTTTCTAATTTGTAATTGTAAAATAGTATTTTTTTTTGCTGGAGATACCAGTATTTTGTAGCAGAATTTTGTATGTTTGTGTAAGATCTTATATGCACAGAAGCAAATACTGCTGCATTATTTGCCTTTGAATAGAAATTTCCCATGAATATAAATTAAACTACTCCACACAAGTGAATACAGTACAAACACAATTATGCCACTGTGTTTCTTACATATTTTGGCAAATTAGTAGGATCTGGTTATCAAATTTATGATGTTCTGCTCCCATAATAAATAATATGCAAACCCATTAAAACTGTTTCTCATATATCATTAACTACAATAGACCAGCACATGTGCAAACATAATCTCCTTCCTAAAGCCAGATACTCTGTATCAAAATTCAGGGGTTTCTATGTGGCCTGTTCGTAATATTCTTGGAACCTGGGAATTGAAAATGATTGCTATATATTTGAGACCTATAAAATACTGGGTTAATTTTTCCAAATGTCAAATATGTTTTCCACTCATCAGATTCATCTCAGTTTTCACTCAGTATCCCCCACCATTAGCTCCAAGTCTTAAACCTGCTAATTACCAGCAAAAAGCAATCCCTTTATTTTTAACTTGCCAGGAGAAAAAGCAGCTCAGGGGAGACTTCATGGTGACCCTGACAGGAGTTTGTAGCCAGTTGGGGTAATTCTCTTCTCCCAGGTAACAAGTGACAGAATGAGAGAAAATGGCCTCAGACTGCAGCAGGTGAGGTTTACCTTGGATATTAGGAAAAAAAAATATTTCACAGAAAGGGTTGTCAAGCATTGAAAGAGGCTCCTCAGGGCAATGGTGGAGTCACCATCCCTGGAAGTGTAAAAAAAAGACATGTGGGTATGGCATTTGGGTACATGGCTTAATGGTGAANTAATATTCTTGGAACCTGGGAATTGAAAATGATTGCTATATATTTGAGACCTATAAAATACTGGGTTAATTTTTCCAAATGTCAAATATGTTTTCCACTCATCAGATTCATCTCAGTTTTCACTCAGTATCCCCCACCATTAGCTCCAAGTCTTAAACCTGCTAATTACCAGCAAAAAGCAATCCCTTTATTTTTAACTTGCCAGGAGAAAAAGCAGCTCAGGGGAGACTTCATGGTGACCCTGACAGGAGTTTGTAGCCAGTTGGGGTCATTTCTTCTCCCAGGTAACAAGTAATAGAATGAGAGAAAATGGCCTCAGACTGCAGCAGGTGAGGTTTACCTTGGATATTAGGAAAAAAAATATTTCACAGAAAGGGTTGTCAAGCATTGAAAGAGGCTCCTCAGGGCAATGGTGGAGTCACCATCCCTGGAAGTGTAAAAAAAAGACATGTGGGTATGGCATTTGGGTACATGGCTTAATGGTGAACATGGTGGTGGACTTGATGATCTTAAAGGTATTTTCCAACTTTTCAAACTCTATAATTCTATGAAAATTACAGATAGACAAAATATTTTCTGTTAATATAATACCTTCCAGCTCTGGCCTCAACTCAGAAATTTCAGACCACTTCTACTCTCCTCTGCCCTTACCTCTATCCCTTTGACAGACACTTGCAGGTAGGTTTCTTAGCATTCTTCAGCAATTAATCTTCAGACAATTTTATATCCTTGGTCTTCCCTATTAGAAAAAACACCAAACCACCTTGACAGTGAAAAAAATAAGGGATAGAAAGGTTAAATAGTTTGCTCATGGTTGCACTGGAGCTCTATGGATAAGGCATTTCTCCGTAGCACCAGAGCAGTACTGAAAGCCACCCTTCCCTTGGGCAATAGACACCAAAGTTTTTGCAAATATCCATGAATCCAACCTGAGGGCAGAGCTGCTCTTCCTGCCAGCAGCACTACTTCCCAGTGTAAAAAAAAGCAAATTGCAGTTTGAATAAGAACAGGCACTTGTCACTCTCTGTCTTTGCAGCACAGTGGAGAACGTGGCACCTGAGCTTCCAAACCCTCCTCTCTCCCTCTGGCCCACAATCATTTGTGAATTATCATTTGTGCAAACGTTTTCACCTTGTTCCCTTTCTGACAAAGCTCAGAGAAGAGGTGTCAGTGCTACTGCAGCCATCCAGCAGCTGTTTAGTAAATAATCCTTCAATAATGCATCCCACTGACTGTTTTCTTTGGAGGGAAACAAACAATCTTACAAATACAGCAGATGACATATGAAATTATAAAAGAGCCTATTGGGTAAATTAAAGATCTCCGTTATTCTCAAAAACATCCAGCTTTACAAGTCTAATGTGGAGTGCTGCACTATGCCAGATACACTTGGAAAACATCCCAGCTATCACTTTGAAACTCTGCCTATTTAAAAGTTTTGGCAACTTTAATCACAGCCACAAAAGCTTCAGCAAAATTGCTGTTTTAATGAGGCCAGTTCTGCCAGGAAGCGACAAAGCAACCGATGCCATCTGTTTGCATCTACCCACATTTATTCTATTAATGTGAGCCAAACTTACAGTCATCAGTATTGTTTTACTGGGATCATTATCTGGTCTAAAAATAAGCTATGGGTCTTATTCACTACTGAAGTAACTGAAATCAGCATTCTTGCACCAGATATAAGTTTGATCCAATGTTTTTTTGGCCAGAGGAGAAACCAGGAATGGTTCAGCTCCATATGCCATGAACGCAAGTGAACCTTGGCTAAGCAGACAAATGCTTTCCTCACATATGCATTACAAGCTGAGAACTAACTACATTTGTGGGTCACAGTGTCTATTCTCTGAATCTCCATGAAGTTAAAATAGGTGGAATAAAAACAAGTTAAAAGATGTTACTATGTTCCTGTGCTACTATCAAGTTTCTATTCAATCATCCAACATGAAGTAGCTAAATAAATCCAACTGGCTTATTTTCTGTGCATACCCTAGGTCCCTCAGGATCCTTTTTTTCCACTTATTTTATGCAGTTATAAAACCTTTGGACAATTGTAATGATAAAACATGGATATGGGCATTAATGTCTTTTACTTCACGGCAAAACTTAAAATCATTAATTGATTTGACACTCCAAAAAAGCCATTGCAGAGAAATGTCACCTTGCATTTTATGATGTCTCTGTCTACACAGTTAACAATTGGACTAACTAGGGCTGAGAGGGAACTGCAGGAACCTGGAGCAATTCTTGGGCTCTGATTCCAAGGCTGAGCTCCAGTTACATCTCAGCTCCCATACAGGGAGTTCTACTGGAATAAATTCCCACTCCCCACCTCCTTATTCCACCTCCCTCAGTTGTCCCTCATTTTCCACCTTCTGGGATGCTGTCACATGGATTGAAAGGAAATCAGAGCAAGATCCACCAAGATTCCTGCCCTGGTCAGAGCCAGGATTTTGGAGGTGTGTTGAAGTACAGTTGACCTGCAGTCTAAAGTAATCTAAAATGATAGAATTGTTTAGGTTGGAAAAGACCCTTTAGATCACCGAGTCCAACTGTTAATCAAATACAGCTCTTCAGATCTTGTGCTTAAAAACTTCTTGAAGATCATGCAAGGCAAAGGTGGAGGTTTTCAGGTAGGGATGATGTGAGAAACAACAAGCACTGTCTTCCAAGGTTGGCAACACACATCCTTTCTCTTGGGATATTTAAACCTAAAAAGGAATAATTTATCTCATTTTTGATGGTATGATATCGTCCTCACACAAAAGGAGATGGACAGACAATGTCTACCTGTTGCTTGACAAATGTTAACAAAAATAGAGATAAGCAAAGCAAAAGAAGAAAAGCTGTAGGCTATTTAATACCTGTAAGATCTGGAATAAGACATTTCTAGTCGATGGAGAAACTAATTTTCCTGGTTTCCTGTTCATTTCCCACACATAAGAAAAAATGTGTGTGAAATCACTATTCTCCAACACTTTTAAACGTAATTTACTATAAGCAAGATGTTAGTTTCCTTGGCTGAATACAGCCATTGTCCTGCAATAGGGATAATTCTTCCCAGTTCCTTAGGCCTCTCATGAATTTATTTCTTACTTGTTCAAAAAACCACTTATGATCACCTACATCCTCTGAGTTAATGGTACAATTTTTTCTTGTTGTTTTCAGCTTATGTTATGATCTCTGAGACTACTCTGGATTTAGGGATTTCAATTTGATCTTTAGTGGCTCATATATACCACAAATCTAATACACATCACTGGGCAAAGACTAAAAACAGGAAAAAGTGCAGCTGAGGCTGGCATTTCTGTAAAAGCCCAGAGTGCTGTAGTACATTGGCAGGATAATCTGTCATGGCTAAGAATTATTATATTCATAAGTCTATACCACACAAACTGAATCCTCTGATCTAAATTAAATTACTCTGGTTTCATGGCAGTGCTACTTATATTGCATTACAGTCCATTATCCATGGCCTTGTTCTGGCCGTAAGTAATGACAGATTCTAGTGCCTTATATAGTTATATTGGCCATTTATTTTCAGTGCTAGAACAACAGGCACAAACAAGTCTCTTTTGAAAAGGTTTGGTACAGCCTGAGCCACATATTCTGCTTTCCAATCAAACATTTTAAAGATATCAGTCTTCTTTTTTCAACAGTACTCCTTTTATCTTGCGTGCCTGGTTCTTAATCATTAAGATTTCACTAAGCTGTGACAAAAGCAAACTTTTCCATCATCTTCTGCCCCCCTAATGCCAAAGTTCACAGTACTTCAACTATTTTAAAACCAAGTGTATTTCACATTTTATTTAAGATATTGGCGTGTCATGTTCTGACACTGTGAATGTTATAGGGTAGTGTTGGTTTCTCTTAAACACAATAAACTGCAAAATTCTCAAACCCACATCACCTAAAGCATCACTGGAATGGCTGATTCCAAGGGCATAAGCACTACAGCACTGTGAGAGAAGCACTCCTGGCTCTTACACCAGCTGCTGGGGAAAAAATGCTGCAAATGAGCAGATTTAGGGTAAACTCCAGAGAAAATTCATTCCTAACCCCCCCAAGCCTAGGCATTCGATTAAGCTCTGGAAAAGAAGCATAGCAAATAATTGTGGAGAATGAGAAATGTAATTTTTAAACTTTTTTTTAGATTCATATTATTTTCTTAGTGCAAGAAGAGGTTTGAGATGGCTTGGGCAGTGTAGTAGTGGGGTGCCAGCAACAGGGGCAAGGGATCATGCAGTAGTTGCATTTAGAAAGAAAACTATTGATTTCTAGGAACATTCTCCTGCTTTGGATGCTATGCTGCTGTACAGGAATACCCAAATAAATCCCCTAAATACATTGACAAAACCTCTGCTATCTAGCATCCATAAACACAGACTTATCCTCCAAAATATAAAAAGAGAGCTAAACCACAATCTGTTTGATTTTAAAACAGCAATTTAATAACTGCTGTAACAGCCTAGATACAGACTTAATTTTTTGTAGTTAAATCCAGACCACCAGTTAAATCCAGGGAGCTCTGGGGCATGAGCTGCCTCTCCAGAGCTGGTTCCTTGGGAGCTGGAACAACCACGCTCCAGCTGCCTCACAAGAGATGCAACTGCAGCAGCTCCAGAAGTTCACAGTAGCTGCACTAATTTTTACCAGCTGAGGGCCTGAACCTTTATCTCCTGTTTAGACTTCAGACCTCAGGTTTCATCAGAGTCAGTCTGCTCAAAACAAAGGGCTGATCTTTTGGGGTCTGGGTTGGATCACCCAGGGGAGCCTGAACTCCCTTGTGCTGCAATAGTGCGGAGCTCTGGTGACAAAATGACATCCAACACCTGGAAAAATGCTGCTGTGGATGTGGGAAATGGAGCAGCTACCACATGGGTGCTACTGAAATGAAACTGGCCCCATGTGCCAGCTTTGCAAAAAAGAACACTTTGTTCCTGCTTGGCCTCGGCAAGCTTTTAACCCTGGCTAATTTAACATTAAAGCTACACTAGCTGTCTCAGATCCATATTGTTAAAGCCAGCTGGATATGCCAAAAACTACAAAGGGGAGCAAGCTTTTTGCCTACACAAATAATACTGACTGTCACTTTGTATCAGGACTTAATCCTGTTAATGAGCTGCAGGCGGGGCAATTTCCCCGATTGAATGTGTTTTTCAGAGCCCATTTCCACTCACTGTATTGCTTGCTGATAGCCATAAGGTATGGACTGCAATCTGGACTCCACTCTCATTCAGCAGTTCATTATTCAGAGTGCTTTTTGCTTCCACATACACTCAATCCTGTTATCTCTCCCACTGCCACAAGGAAATGCTGTTCCCATTCACTGCAGGATTTCCAAGCTGTATTCAGGTTTGCACCAGGCTGCACATTCGTCTTTTGTGCTGTGTAAAGGATTCTGGGGATGTTTCACCTGGTTTCACACTAGTTCTGTTCTGCTGTACTGGATATTGGAAATTTCATTTTTTCATTCATTCATTCATTCATTCATCAGCAATGAAAATGAAGTAAATTCATTGGTTATTCCACTTCAGATCCTAAGAACTCACATTGTGCAGCACAGAAACAGGCCCAGAGATTGGGTAAGTTTAACACCTGATTATATATAAAAATTGGTCCAGAAAACAGATTGATGTTAACAAAAACCTTATTTTTATTTTTCCTTTTTGTTGGTTTAATTTGATCCTACCACGGTTTCATGGATGTAGAAGCAACAAGTTTATCTTTGCCTCTGAAAACAAATGGTTGGATCCATTTCCCTATTTACATTATATGAACATTCTTGGAAGGAAAAGAGAACTCTATCAGATGAAAAGGTGCCACCTCAGCTCCCTGGAAACTGGGAGAGTAGGTGTGCTTGTATTGATCCTGCTTAGGATCCTGCACCAGGCTGAATAGTTCTTTGCCCAAGTTTTGCTATGTGATATCCCGGCTTTTTTAGCTCCACTTGATCTCCCACAAAGAAAGGGATAGGAGAGGAGGCAGACAGGATACTGATTTACCTGTCCTCTGAGTAAGAATGTACTTTTTCAGGTAAAACATTTTGGGTTTATGACAGGTTCTTTTCTTTTCATTGAAAACAAGTTCTCCTGCTGAAAACTCTCTGAACACCAGTGCTGGTTCTAGGCATGGGCCCTGCACACACTTAATGTCCCAGATCACTACCACAAATCATTTGCTGCTTGTTTTTAAACCAAGTACTAGAGAAAAAGGGCTATTTTGGCTTAAAGGGACAAGTACCACTTCGGGCACAGGAACTAATAAAAGGCTGACCTCCAGCAGGCGACCATCTCATGCTTTGTTTGTTTTTACCTGAATTAGATTAGTGCTGCAGTGTGATTTCACCCTTATTAGACACTAGGAAGGCTACACAATGTAGCACCAAGCTACAAAAAGTTCAGAGAGAGTTCACAGTTAATTAGAGATCTCAGGCTGCTCACAGCAAAGCAACCTTGATGGTGAAGCAGATTCTTGGGTGTCTGATATGACTGAGCTCCACTGGTGTGGATTTTTACATGCCTGAACACTACTGCATCCAGCTGCTGTCTTTCCCTCACTGGTGAACTAGTAAGTGCTGTTCCTCCCCTCCCAGTTTGCACATAATGTTTGCTGGAAAATCATTGAGAACTCTGTTTAAAATATCAGAGTTACATGTCACATAAACATTTATGTCAGAACAGCATAACAAGGCAGAGGTGGGACCCCAAGAATGGATATATGTAGCTACTATGTATTTATATAGTTAAGCAAATAGTACATATTTAGTATAGCTTTTTTTGTCTGACTTCTCTAAATAAATTGTAAAGTTGAAGTGAGTTTTATTTTTTTTTTGTTCTCTTAAAAAAATATTTATCGTTAGGCTAAATAACCAGAAGTTAAAGATACATTTGGTACAGCCAAAGAAATAATATCAGGTTTACAGAAAAGAATTCACACATAACCCCAACTAAATGTCGAGCAAAGGTTTGTATGTGTTGCCTTCCCAGTTGTAATGATCTGATTATGAGAAGTTTGGCTACTTAGGAAATGTGTTGCAAAACACATGCAAGTATCCCTTTTTTACATCATCAAAACCCTGGATGTGGGCAGGAACTCTGAGTGTGGCTAGCAGTGTTTCACCCCTGCCTGACTTCCTGAGAAATGTTTTCTCACCCTTCAGTATAAAAGAGACTTGTTTCTCCATTGAAAAAGTGACTCTTGGCAGCAGGTAGTTGTATCCAAGGCTCCCCTGCCCAAAAGGCTTCCCAAAGAATAAAATTCCCACTTGCTCAGATGTTTGGGCTCACAAATCACTTCTGCCCTGCTTGGCTGTGTTTTTGGGGTTTGAGTGGGAGACCAGTGGCTCACAAACTGTTTGCTGACAGTCTCTGTTGGAGCGAATTCACTGCTGGATGCCAGGGCTCTGTCATGGCAATGTCTGCCCTGTGCCCACTGACCTGGCTTTATCTGTGCTGTGTTGATGTATTCCTTCAGGATCTGCTTATCACTGCTTAAAAGAAAGATGTAAGATATTTGTATTCTCTGGAGAGTCACAGTTTTCACTGTCTTGGGGTATAAAGAATGTGGATTAAACACTTCATAAAGTTGGGGAAAATATAAAGCTAGTACAGCAATATTTCATTAAACGTGACTATGCAGTATGTGACATTACATATGGTGTATTCAAAAAGTTCAATACTGTTGAACGGCAATTAAGTAAAATAAAACATAGATTAGCATATCACAAGAAAGCTCTAAAGCACTCCACACAAACTTCTGTGCTTTTTTTCCTTACTCATAAGCTAATTAATTTTTTGGAAACAGGCTGCATTTATGAATTTTGGAAACTAAGTGAAGCACAGCAGGGATTCCAGTTTAATGCCTAGCAAAAACTGTGACTCTTTTAACAGTTCTGACAGGCACAGCTGAGTCTTACAAGAGCTATTCTCTTCCCTCCAACTATTTTTTTTGTCCCTTCAAACACTCTGTTGCCATATTTACAATCCATGTTGAAAATCTGCACTTACTCCAACAGCATATTGTCAGGAGCTACTTTTTGATTTATATCTTTCTCAACTGATTCTCAAGGAACACTGCAGGAATTAACCATTGCAAACAACAGGAAGGCTTTCAATGTGTGTATGCTTTACATACAGTCTATGAAATTTATTTTACAGCTCCTCTCTTTATGGTAATATTTGCAACTCCATTATCAACAACCGAGGTAGGAGTTCTAAGGGAACAGTAGTTTGAAACAAAGATTGCCTCCAAGAAAGAGGGCTTGAATGAGGCAATAAAATGTTTGCACTCATGAAAAATACCTATGAAGTCACTCCTTGGTTTGAGCTACAGAGCCAGGATGCAGGGAACAGATTTCACCGCTGAAGTGTTACAATGATTAATCACAGCCCGTACGAAAATCACTCTGAGTGTTCTGCAAGGGGAACTGCAGGGCCACCACCATGCAAGGACTCCAAAGAGGCTTCCCTGTGCTGGCACAGAGGTGACTTTCTGTCCCATCCACACACTCCTACAAAGGCTGCCAGAAGCTGCCAATTTCAGCCCAGCAGAGACTCTCAACTCCTTATTTCTGAACCCCAAGGGGCTGCTGTCTCATTCGGGGTGCAAAAAGCCTTCAGCAGACTGATGCCTTAGCACTAATTATTATTAGCTGTCCCTGATTTATGGTGTGAAGGGGAGGGACTGTGGTTTGCCAGTTTCCAGTTGGAGTTGAACTGGAAATATACAGCAGCTTTCTTCTAAATCTACAACCACGGCATCAATATTGACATGAGTGTGTGACAATACAGCTCCCTGAGCATCCATGGCAGAGTGGCAGTCATCCAGCCTGTGCATACACACCCCCTCCAGCCTCATACAGTCCTGAAAAATGTGCATGGATGGGCTCTTCAATGGAGAAATTACTTTGAGGGCTCATGTAGTTCTTTTAGGAGGATGTTGTACTGCCCAGCATATTGGATATGGCATAGGTTGGGAGAACACCAATTAGGTTAAAGGGAAAATCCTTACTATATGTAAAAGCTTCTTTGTATTTCAGTTACACATTTTCCACAAGAACTATTGAAAACCCTGACAAAGTGATATATGAGCAAATAAAAACTTGAGTTTACGGCATACAGACTCACTTTTTCTGATTTTTTTTTTCCTCAAAACTCAGTGCCAACTGTTTTCTTTGCCATTTTTCTCCAAACCCACTGCGCCAACCAAATGTCATTGACATGTGACTTTCCACACAGATAGATAGTATTGCAATTTTTCAAAGTACGAGACTGAGGCTATTAAGCATATTGCTTTAAACTTGCACCAAATTCAGAGGATATGAAGGAAGCAGACAGTTGGCAGAACTTGCCTTTCTACCACATATGTCAGCAAGAACTATAGCTTGGGAAAATGATGATTTCTGGAATATAGCACTAATGTATTTGCCGTATGCTCTGCTAGAAGCTTTTTACATTCAAGCTAATAATCTGCAAACTTGGTAATTTCACATAGGCAAACTGGAGCTCTATTTTTAATTTTTATGCAAAGATTTAATGTGTGGGGCTGTAACATTGCTAGGCTGTGTTATTTTTACCCACACACTCCATAGACTCTACTGGTAAGCTGTGAAATGCTGTCAGAAGAAACAGTAACTGCACTACACTTGTGGAAAATGCAAGTCTTCTATATTATAAAGGTTATTTGCCTTGTTTCTTTCCATTTATCTATTTATTTCTTAGAAAAACTGCATCTTTTCTAAATGACCTGCCTACTGTGAACTGCAGAGATTCTAATAGAAAGATAAATACATAAAAAGCTGGAAATGCCCATTTCAGAGCTAACAATGAAAGAAATAAGTAAGGCAAACAGGTCTGCATATCTATTCCAAGAATGATACCAGAGCACAGAACAGTTGAAGTCTTGACCAGGTGCATTTAAACAACTCTCATTTAGGTATTCCAGTGTCTCTTTGCTTTAAACACCTTCTACTCCTAATATAGCATGGGCAACAGCAAAAAGGAGAATATGCATGAACATCTGAGTACACATAAGGAGCAAGACTAGAAGGATGTAATTTACATTGAAAACGTTCCTCGATACTCCTGTCTGCTTTTGTTCTTCCTTCCTTTATCCCATCCCCTATTTCCCAGCCAGGTTTTCCTTCCTCTCCCCTGCACCATCCTGATTTATAATGTTCTCATGTTACAGGTAGCATAACAGGTGACGCCCTGAAAGCTGGCTCCTCCCAGGCTGGGTCCTGTGTGCAGACTTAGGTCAAAAGCGCAGCTGAAATTGGCCAGGGTAATCCCAAATGGCCCATCTGTTCCTCACTCCCATCACACCAAGCCTTGCCTGTCGTCACCCACAATGACTCTTAGAGCTCTGTCCTGTCTGTTTCAAATTGGTTGAGCTCAGAGGAGCTGGAGATGGCTGAAATATTATTTTTTTTACCGTATTCTGCACAGCCAAATACATAAAGACACAGATGTACTTCGACCATCTCCAAAGCCAGCTTCTGTTTGGCTCAACACTGAGCTAGGCAAGGATGTGAAACATGGCTAAAATGTGTGCTCGGTTAAGGCAGGGGCCAGAAAAAGCTTTTAGGAATGTCTAGTGGGACTGATTTCCTCCTCTCTTTTGTGTTTTTCCCTCCAGATGCTTTAACATGGGGATAGACAGCCCTTGATCTTGTTTTGGAGACTGCCTTGATAGGAAATGTGCTGTGTGTGCCTTTATCTGGGAGGCCCCGGGTTGGTTAGGACAAAATATTGCCGGTGTGGAACGATTCTCCAGAGTGCAAGGAGTAACCTGGAATCTCTCATCATTGCTCATTTTCTACAGAGCTTTTTTACATGTGGGCCTTGGCAGTACCAGTGCCTGGTTTTAGAGTTTTGCAAGGTGGACCATGATGTAGAACAGCCACTTCTCTAGATTTGGTGCCTTCTGAATAGTTGTATGGCAGCAAAGTCAGGGGACTGCTGCTTGCTGGGGGCAGGGCTGTGAGGGACTTTCCCCATGTCCTGTGTGTCCAAAAGGAAAGCAACTCTTCCCACTTGCAGAACAGAAAGATTTTTCCTATTTCACTGGTGGCAAACTTTAAGTAACTTGCTAACAGAGCTTGTTCACTGACTCTTAACACTGAAAAGTTTTTCACACTTCACACTCAGAGTCACGTCCTTCCCCACCTTGTCACCACACACAAATTTACTGTTTAGTTCCAAGAAAGTTCTTTCCTTATCCCTCTCGATACCAGGTGCCCAGCTGGCACACGAGTCCTTGGTACTACTTTAGTATTAGAATTCAGGACAAATATTTAATACCATTTCAAGGGACAAATTATCAGGGCATTAGACTTAATCAAGGGAAGAGTTGCCCAAAGGTCATGAGACACACGAGACAAAGGATCCTCAGGGCAGAACATCACTAACCTTCTCCATGGAGACAGTCAGCAAGTCAAACCTTTTGTTATGAAAGGCAGATTTTCCTGTAAAGTGTTATGGCAGTCTGGGGCTCCAGTGATGCAGATGATTTAGTGACTGCACAGTGCTAAATCTTACTGGAGCTGGTGGGATACCCCACAATCCTAAAGGCACAATGTGGAAGAACCCCAAACACTACAGCATGGACATGAGCAGTGTCCTCCTATTTGCACAGCAGTTTTTATCTGCACAGAAGAGCATTGCAGGAAGAGTCTGGCACAGCAGCACTCGCTGGACCATCAGAAACAGCATGTGCTCCAAAGTCACACAAAGCTGATCTATAGACTGAAGTATGTCGGCATTTTTGACACAGAGACCACAGAAGGAGAGAATTATCAAATTGCATTTCCTCAGGTCACGAGCAGGTTAAATTCTAGAGGGAAAATAGGACTATCATAGATAAACCAACAATGCTGCATCTTGATGAGTTATGGCATTCTTTCCTGACTGCCAGAACAAGAGAGTTCAAAAATAAGTGGTAGCAATTTCGCATTTTAATTGGCACAATTGTAGAAAATGCTCCTTGGCAAGTATCAGGTATTATGTCTAACAGACCAACCATTTGTCTGCAACAGACTTCCTTTGTGTCACACAGGAATAAATAGACATGATACTGCCTTATATGGCGTAAGCATCACCTTGTGAGGGAGACGTGATGACTGTGAAATGAAGCTGAAGCTGGCAACGATAATGCAAACAAGAGGATACCTTCAGCATGACTGCTGACCCCATTGCATGAATAGCACAATTCTGACTCGTAATAAAATCCTCTGCTATTGTTTGTGTGTGCATAAAACACCCTTGTAGTGAAATATATACTCGTGTTCTCTCCCAGAAAACCGAAAAAGATAAATTAGTGCCCTCTTATGCCTTAAGGCCAGAAAGCTGCAGACAGAAACTGAAAAGAACTGGAGGTCAGCTCAGTCTCTGTTTCTCAAAGTTACACAGCACATCTTCGGCTGCTGCTTCTAAACGCTGAAGTCTTGAATACTCACTGTGTATTGCCAAAGTTCTCGGTTCAGAAATTTTCAAAATTAATAAATAATTTATTTTTTCAGACCACTACTGCTTACCCCTCCAGCATGACTGACCCCTGCTTCCTTTTTTACCTTTCACATCCCTGAGGACTCCTGTATCTGAGTTAGTTTTAACTTCCAGTGACCTTATGTAGTCCCTCATATTTTCTGTTCACCTTCGAGAGATTTTCTGATGTTTCACATTCAGACCCTACATCACATCTTTGTTCTTCCTCTTTTCCAAGTAAGTTCCATTCCGAAAAGGCCACAGACCCGATTTCAGCGCCCTTAGCCAAAGCGCAGTGAGGAGTGAATTTGTTTTAGAGGTAGCTCAGCACCCTCTGCTGTATCCTCAGCGAACTGCAAATTTCCTCGCACGTGAAGGACCAATTCCTCGCAAAAGCAAGAAAGATTCTGTGAAGACAGATGCCTAAGAGAGTGATATAGGAACTTCCATGCCTACTGGAAGATAGAAAAAAATTCGGTTTTTTTCTCTTCTCCTCTTCTTAAAGAACGGAATACCGAATATAGTATTTTCAATTTCTTTTGAACAAATGATAGAAGCATTGAACTTGGCAAATGACATTCCTCAAACTGTTTTAACCTTTTAAATTATTTTTCCCACCTATTATTTTAATTTATATAAGAGCCACTTAGATACAAGTTTTGGAAAAAATCACGTTATATTCAGGGGTTTTTTTTTTTCTCATTTATTTTCTGAACTGGGAAGGAAGAGGATGTCATTCAAAAGTGTTTCTCCTCAGCATGGATAGCTCCAGTGCCTTTGCTTTCTTTCTTAAATAACACTGTTTCATGTCAAAGTGCATTTCAAAGCTGTAATATTTCTGAAGATGAAGTTGCTGGATTTTTTTTCCTTCAGGATTAGACTGCGGTCTCAAATAGATTAGGTAAGACATGTTAAGTAGAAGATACTACCAGACACTGCTAAGTAGTTCAAAGCAGCAATAAAATAATATAAATAGCCATTTTCATACTACAGTTCTTCATTGATGTGATGTTCCAAGTTCTCTTCTCAGCCTACAGCTACAAAAGAGTCTTGCTTTGTCCAGCTTTCACCACAGAAAAGGTAAACTGATGATTACCTGAAGCATAAAGATTGTTACTGAATCTGAATGGAAACCACTGTGATGAGCAGGAAACAAAAATCATTCTGTTGTCTGTGAATATTTATTCACATCTCTGAATGACAGGGTGATTCTTTGTTATTGTGACTGCTGAAGATCTAGCATGTATGACTCTTTCCTACACAAATTCTTTCAGACAGGGCCCACTTATAGACACAAATTTTTAGCTGCATGAAGCTCAATTCTGCAATTGATGAGGGCTTGTGGAGTGGGATGAAAGAGAAACAAAACCAATAAAACCAAAGTATTCCACCTGACTGCAGAATGCAACTTCCAGCAATTATAAAAGCTACAGTACAACTTCACAGACTTGGATGATGATGACTCTGCAGTGTGATAAAACAGAGATTAGAGAGAATCCCTTCATGGGGTCCAAACAAACAGAAAACCACTGGGGCACAAATAATGTTGAAGTTGGCAATCATGTTTTACCAGCCTCATTTTTCAAGCAATTGAAGCTCATCTGGAACTAAAGCAGAGTTGAAATTTTTTATGTTACACTACACACCTTCATTTGAACATGTCTGTGGCACTGTAAAGTTAAATCTTTTGACTGGAAGTTTGCTTAGAAGGAAGTTGACTCTGAGATCCCAGCTAAACTCTGAAGTATAAAAATACTGAGGAGGAGAAAAGCCAACAACTTTCCCATGGTAGAAAAAAAAACGTAAAGGCAGCCATACATTAAAATAATGCAAATAAGAAGTTGAAAATTCCCATGCTGGAGCAGGGCAAGGACTCTTCTCCCTGAGCAGTGGAAGAAACATGTGATGAACTGATTGTAACTCCCTTTCTTTGTCTCCCTGCACTTCTGGGGGACGAGGTAGTGCTGGAAAGGATGGAGGGGTGGGAGAAGGTTTTTTAAGATTTATTTTACTTCTCATTATCCTGCTGGGATTTTCTTAGTAATGAATTCAATCAATATCCTCAAGTTGAGTCTGATTTGCCCATGATGTTATTTGCTGAATGATCTCTTCCAGTTCTCATTTCAACTCCTGCATCTTTCATTGTTTTCTCCCTCCCATCCACTTGTGATGTGAAAAGTAAAACATTTCAACTCCAAAGGAATTTATCACACATTCAGGGAACTTTATCTCAAAAAAACCACACCATCTCTTAGTTTTATTATACTTAAAATAGTCCAGGTACTGTTAGGGTCAAAACAAAACAAAGACATTTGATGACTCAGTCATACCAAAATTTTGCCACAGTGATGATGGGAATATGAATTTCAGAGTTTTTCTCAGAAGGAAAAGGCTGCATTCTGGCACCCTTCATTCAGAGTCTCCAGTTGCTATTCCTCTGCAAAAGTAAAAGTAGTCTTCACTGTGTTTTTGTCTCTTCATCCCAGTCCCCTCATTTCATTCAATTTTGGGAAGAAATTGTTGCTACCTAAATCAAATGGTGAACTTTCACAAGTGTGGAACTGTGTTCTGAGCTCATCAGAGCCTGCTAAAATGTAATATCCCTCAAAATTTACCTCTTTTTAAAGAGTGCAAACAAAAGGAGATTGCATTGAGTAAGAATCAAACTTTGGAATTCTGTAATCAAAAATCCATAAATAAATTTCTTATTTTTAGGATTGCAGTCTATCTGTAATACTGTACAGGCACAATTATTTATCCTGCAGCTCAATGCACTCACAGCAAAAAATGCTCATTCAACAAATAATCATGTTCTGCCTTAACACTTAGGTAATAAAGGACTTTTATTTATACTATATATTTGAAACCAGAATTTTGAAAAACAAGAAAATTTTGTACTCCCACCTAAAACTTCAGCAGATGTTGATCAGAAAGATCAGTGATGTTTTAAATACAGTACTCATGCTGAACAATTTGCTGGTTTATGCCAATTTGACATATTATGGAAGTTACAAATACTTTGATATCCAGAGACTATGCAGTGCTTCTCCAGATGCTTCTTAACCAAAACAATTCACAGATGTTTGCTCATCTCTCTGCTGAATGTCCTCCTAAATTAGTTGATCCTAGAATAAAAATACAGGTAGAAATGAAAAAAAACCCCTAAAGTAAAGGTAAAACTAAAGTAAAGCTTTATTTGTGTAAATTATTTGGGGAATTTATATAAGGAAAAGCAGAGTTACCAAAAATTAAAAATACAACCTATACACTTGATGAAAACTTTTCTATTGCCATTTTCATGAACATAAATGTGCTCCTCTGTATTTCCATAAAAGCATTTTTGCCATATTCCAATTTCAGCTACACAAGTGAATCTCCAAAGCTTTAATCTGTATATGAACTGAAATTAATTGCAATCATATAGCCAAATGACATCCGTTACTGAAGTTCATTGCAGCTACTTTTTTATAATATTAATTTCTCCTACATTATTTAGAGATCTTATCAGGTTCATGCATTATTTCACACATTGTATCACTGTCCAGAAATTTCACAATTAAAAAAATTGTGATGTAAGCTTTTACAAGTTATAAGCCTTCATTTCTTAAAATATTTTTATTTTGGTTTCATGAACTCCAAACTATTTGGGATGTGTGGGAAGGTCACATTTATTACAATGGACTAAAAGTGCTTTAGATATGAATTATCTTTTTAATATAAGTTGAAAGAATATTTCACTTGTGATGCAAACTGGGCAATAAGGAGAAGTAGGTTTGCAAGATGTGATTAGTAAGGGTGCTACATGACCTCATCTAGGTTCTCTTTCTCAAAAATGGCTGGACCATTCAAGGTGCCTTCTGCCCACGACTGCTGCAAGATTCTGTGACTCTGATTCTGTGATTTTATTAATTAATCTGCTCCAGTGCAATTCCCACCCACATCCACCCCCCTTGTGCTCATGCTTATGCAGCTGCTTTTTCTAGTTTTATGTTGCACTCAACAAACAACACCCTGAACTAGCTCCCTTTTTACTGTGATCTGTGGACATTTGTTTACATGGATGTCTTGATAGGCAGATCTTTAAGAAATGTGCAGCTGAGACAGAAAATTTGGACATTATCAGATTTAGATCTCTGTTAAAATCTAATTCTGAAGCAAAGCAAGAACACATTTGCACAGCAGCTATCATCTCGCAAATAACACCAAGGCAAAACACGATCATAAACACCAACATCTTCCATATTTTGCTGAGGNACAAAACATTTCCAAATTACTTCAATTCATTGTCTAATATTTTAAAGGAAAATGTTATAAATGATATATTTTTACTTATTTAAGATTTTTACCTATTTCAAAAAAATTATGGAATCAGAGGTGGAAAAAAAGAAATACTTTGTTACATATACTTTAAATTTCTGTTAGGAAGATATATTTGGCTTAATGATTATAAAGAACAAGAGTTTAATTTTTCCAGAATGATTTAAAGTTATTTATTGATGCTAATAATTCTCACAGTTTAAGAAATTTTCAATGTTTAAATGAAAAAACCAGAAACACCTGTTGCAAGCTGCATGAAAAGTTCAGGTCATTCAGAGAACAGCCCTTGTGCAGACAATGTGTTTTCATCTCTGATTTTTTTAAGAATGATACAGCAGAGATACTCCTCACTATAAAATTACTTACCCTTTTTATAAGAGTACCATGACTGTAGATGGCAACAGCTACAGAAGCACAGATTATATCTGCACATTTTTGAAAAACTTGATTTCAAAATAAAACCTTCCCCCAAAACCAAACATTCATGTAGATGATGGCCAGGCTGCACAATAACACTTCTTCAGATCTAGAATATAACCTTTCAACATACAGATTAATACAGGCCAGAGGGGAAATTTCAATCTCTTACAGGAGATGGTAACCTCTTGAAAAAATATTGAATTACCTTGTAGACCCTGCTCCAAAATTCCTCCTTGGAGTTATTACAGCTGTCTGAGGACTTCTGTAGGATACGCTGCCTGTAGGAACCAGATTTTTGAAAACAGGACCGAAGTAAATTACCCATTTTACTTAAGAGATAACTTAGGAAACAAAGCTTATTACTTTTATTGCATGATTTGGGACAAATTCATGATTGATTCATTCAAGAACTAAAAACGGTGCACAATTGCAATAGTCAGTGAGAAAGCTCATCTGTCACAAAAACATCACATTGTACCATCCCTGCAAATCTTGTTCCAGTTAAACACGGGTTGGTTTCTTTCACCTTCTTTCATTTATTAGACTGTTTTTAGACTATCAAGACAGCTGTGCTGAAGTGCTCCAGTTCTTCAGCTGATCTTTTTTTGCCCCATCCACCTCTGAGATGGAAACTTTCCTTAATGCACCATTACATCATTGTTTCCACCTACCCTTACTTTTGCACATAAACTTTGATTCCCTCAGCATTGTCCACTGCAAAACTTTATGTGAAGGTTCTGAAATCTGCTGAACACATAACTGCTGTACATAAAATTTTACTGTCTAATAAATATCTATTTATATTTAGATACAATAAAAAAAACAGTTAACCTCAGCTCTCTTTATCTTGTTATGCCTAAATTTATAGGCAACCATACATTTTTAGGAAGGGTCTGAGCATATAAATCAGACATAACACAGAAAAAGCAATTTTTCCTCTTTCATTGAAACTGAATTGCAATTGCATTTTTCTTTGTTTTGGGACACTTAAACCGTGTAAAAACACAAGAGTGCTAAAAGTTTTTTATGTGGCTGCAGATGGATTCTATGAACTGCTGAAGCCAGGTGAAAGCCTGCCTGAGCACAGACTGCTGCAGAAACATGCTGAATGTAAAACCAAGAATGGGAGAGACACAAAGTGTAGGCCTGCAAAGCATCAGGAATTCTGGGAAAGTCCTCACAAATAAACAGTTCTCAAGAGACTGCACCAATTCCAGTAGGCTGTTCCTCAAGTTTTATTTACATCTGAGTGTTACTCAAGCTCAGGGAATGAAGGAATGAAAGAAAGTAGTGGCAGGTAAAATGTCTTACACCCTATAACAGTGATAAGGTGAAAAAAAAATCACCTTTTTGAATAAATTTTTGATCTCAACGACCTTGCTTCTGTTATTATTTTTTTTTTTTAACTTCCATTTAGTTTCCTCCCCTTTTCTTCTTGTGATATTTAATATGACACTGTGGACAATGTAATTCTCTGTTAACTACAAGCAGATAAAATGATGAAGCTTAACAGAGGGTCAACAATGTATATTGCAAGTATTCCTGTTCTGTTCAATCACATATTTTACAGTATTTTCTTTGCAACTGTTGATTCGGCAAAAATCAAGTTTGGTTACAAGTAATCATTTACTGAACAGAAGAGGTAAGTACTAGGAAAACATTTCATACTTCATTTTAACCATTTCCCAGCAGCTGGATTCAAGTCCACATGGTAAATTCCTCACACCTCAACACAATTCAAATTCTTTTAGTAAATTGCTACTGTATGGATTTTAATTTATTCATCCTCCTAAATGTAACTGAAATGTTATTCAGTTACAAAGTTTACTTTTACTCACCCATCCGTCCATCCTGAGGTGGAGTTATTACTGACAATCTTGTTGGACCAGTTGGTGTCTCCAGCTAAATGAACAGCAAGTCATTAGCCACAGTGTAATAAGCACATTAATTATTAAGACATTTTAAGCAATAGTGTTATATTTTTCAGTTCTACAGAGCCTGCAGATTTCCAGAACTCTCTGTTGTCAGTTTTGTTCACAACACTAAAAGGCAAAATCTAAGAACTAAGTTACTATTTTTAAAGATCTTTGGGCAGGTGGGAAATACATGTATTTTAGCTTTATTATAACCTATCACATTCAGAAAAGAAGTGCCATGAGACACTCTGTTTTCTGTGCAAGCTAGCAGCTGCTCCTGGATGTTACCTCTCATGTTAGCAATATCACTCAAAACCCGCAATTCCCTACTCAGATATCAAAGTCTAAATGCTGCTTTCAGAACACTGACATCTTTGTAATATTGGGATTTTAAGAATTTACCATTTACTTTGGCATCACAGGTTTAAGAGCCTGTATATGGCATGTGGAGAATATAATTCCAGAAATTCATGTTGTGATTTATTTGGTGTTGGTTTCTTTTGGGGGGCGTCTGACTTCTACCCAGCACCAAGCATATCTGAAATAATTATGCACATCAGAATGGTTTTGAATGGGATGGGGGGAGAATCCTGGTTTTTACAGCATTAACAGAGTAGGAGAAATGAAAAGAATATACATGTGTAACTATTCATAAAAAAAATTTTAAAAACACACTTACTTTCCTCATTGGTGAAGGTACAGGATCAACCTCCATTGCCTCCATCCTTGCAAGAAAGGTCAAAGCAAGAATGACATTGTAATAAAAATAACATTTTCATTATAAAGACTAAAATTATGTTAGATTCTAATGTTAAATTTGACTAGCAATGAAAAAGCATAATACATAATGCATAAGACACGTAAGTATTTAGGGCTTATTCCAAAACTCACCAACAGTAAGAAAAATCTATTCATTGATTCTGAGCTTTGGTTTACACATTTACAGAGAAAGTTATTTTATGATTAGCATCATTATTCTTCTATTTGTCTGGATAAATGTGCATATTTATGTATTTGTCATTTGTATCTGCAACAAGGGCACTCTGAATCTCTGGGAGTTTTTTGTAGGAAAAAAAAGTCACAGTCAAAGGTATAGAAATATTTTAGCTTGAGCAAGCTGTATACTCATTTTACTTAAAATTAAATGAGCCTTACTGGACTGGCTCATCCTATCTAACCTGAGACAACTACAGTGTCCATACAGGTGTCTGTACAATAAATTTAGTTTTTATCTATGGTAAATGGAGAGTGTCCCACTAATCTATCTATCCATTCCTCCAAAAGTTCTTTGGAATAAGGTGCATGATGTCTTAGATTTCTTTCCAGTAACCACCATCCACACAACTGTAATGTACACTTGGACAGATAAGACTGTCCTCAGTTCTTTCACATTTGAACAGTTTGCAAAAACAAAACACAAAATCAGAAAGTATTTTAAACTCACTACAAGAAGGTTACTTTCTGTATAAAATATTAGTTAAGATTTTCATCGAAAATTAACAAATTTGTACCCACGTTTCAGAAGTGGAAGGACGACTGGTATGAAGAGAGTATGAAGAATATACATTCTGTTTTCTTGAAGGAACTGAAGTCATTAAGAAATTTAATATTAGAACACAGGTATGTCGAGTGACAGGTATTCCATAGTTAATATTTTAAACCAACACTTCTTACTGGAAAATGGATTTCTGCTCGTACTGGAAAACGGCAGCGGTGTTGTTTTTTCAGGAGGTTTCATACTAAAGGGGAAGAAGAAACAACAGATATTAATTAAAAGCTGGTTTGATTAGTTCACATCTAACTGGTCAATAATGTACAAAATCAAAGCATTTTATCCATCAGTAGCAGGTTTTAATATAACATGATTTGCCATGAAGCAAAGTAAGAATTTATTTGGTAAAGCTCTGAACTTGCTTTTTACATCATAATCTCTGCAGTGCTCATTACATACCTCACAATATCAAATTTAGCACAACATTTATGGCAAAGTGCTTTAGAGAACAACAGATGTTAAAATACAATGACTAACTATACCTAAGCACAAAATTAATTTCATTTCATGAAATTACACATTTACTAAACTTTAAGAAATCTAATTATCAAATGAAATGTTGGCATTTTTATGCTATTCAACAATAACTTTGTAAAACTGGTACCTTTGACAAAAACCATAAACAGGACGAATATGTTTACCAGGCAAGCAAGGAAAGGGCCCTAGGACACTACTCTCTTGGTAGAACTCAAAAAAAAATCTAAAATTCAGTTAAAACTCTGTATTTGATATAACCAAGATGTCATCTATTTGAGATGCAGACAAGAAAATGGAGGCAGTGAATAAAAATATATAAACTGCAATAATCCACCACATACAGAGTTTTGTTTATACTGGTTTTTCTTTCTGTTACATCACACCAAGCCCGAGAGAGCAAAATACAGTATTATGGGGATATAAGAGTCAAGAGAAAGTCTGTACTGAAAAAAACCAAAAAACCCAAAAAAACCCAAAACAAAACAAAAAACTAAACAAAAAACCCCCAAACAAAAAAAAAAACAAAAAAAAACAACAACAAACAACAAACCCCCCAACCCCCCAAAAAATTTAAAAAAAAAAAAACCACCAAAAAAAAAACCCCAAACCACCACAGAAAAGGAAGAAAGATTAATTAAAGATAAAATCTGTGCAGTTAAAATGCTGGTTTCATGAACTGGCTTATTAAGGAGATTTAAACAATACTTATGCCTTTATTTTGGAAATAAGTAAGAAGAAAAGATGAAGGTGTTAACAGTCATTGAGCAGGGGGATAACAAAGAGAGACCTCTTGGCTACCAATCTGAAACATTTGATAAAAAAAACTAATTCAAGATGAGACAAGAATTTAGTTTTTACTAGAAATAGAAACTATGAGAACCATGTCACAAATCTCTGGTAACTTTAAAAATGGGCTAAGATACCAGGAAATATCACAGTACTTTCTAGGCTGATGCTATAAAGTCCATTGCAAAATACACCAACATGGTTATGTAACTGCAAATGAAAATTTAAAACTGAGGATCTCTGTCACAGACTTCATTAAAAGTTAATTTTTAGAGTTAACTACTGAGTTGTATTTTAAAATAAAAGGATTTCTTCCTGACAGGATTGATTTTTGTGAATAAAATGGATCTGATGTCAGAAATCACTATACATTTATTTCTGTAAAAACATATGAGGAAGGCAAACAAAACATGAAATTTTTATTGTTTTATCAATTAAACTTACTGTTGCCTGATTACATTTACTTTTGCTGCATTAGACCTCTTACCATTGTAGCTGTTGCATTTGTTGTGTTACTTTCTTGAGAGACTCTTCCAGCTTTGCTATCTGTGAGATAATCAGATTTAAACAGTCTATTTGTGTGATACACAGCTTCATTTTCATCCAACTAGTATTCTAAAGTGTTGAAAGGCTGCTTTCTATTGGTTTTAATTCTAAGACATCATTGCTATTCCAGATTTATTGGAGCTGTTATGGCTGTGTTATGGACCCATTAAACAGTCAGTCTGGAAGAGATATGCCTCTTTTTGGCAGTTAAAGACTTAGTTTGATTACCTTTTCTTAAGTGTGCAGATAATATTGGATAAATGAATACTAGGAAAAGTGCTTAAAACTGTTTTCTTTTCTTTTGCTTCCTATTTTCCATATCTGCCATAAAATGCTTTGTTATGATTAATATGGAGTTATCTCAAAAAGCTACCAATAAATGTAAAAAATACTACGTTCCCATAGTTCTCATTTCAGATTCAAAATGTATTCAGTTCACTGCACTATCTATTTGTAATAAGCTTAAGTGAAAAGTAGTTCCTACCACATTAGAGACACAACCAGAAATATCTCCATTAAAGAATGTTATGAGCTGGCAAAATTGAAGAATATTAAGGTCAAGAACACTAAGTCAACTCCCTAGTATGTGTATTTTTTACAGGCTTTCATTATGTGAACATATATTTTATGAAGGATGTAAAAATTTACTCAATAGTTTCAATACTGCATCTGTATTTTATCCTTAATTTTCATCATGTAACCTTAATCCTTCACACTGTTCATATTCTGAAGGCAAATTATGAATTTGCTTGTTAGCTTTTCATGCTTCTCAAACTATTGAGTCTTTTAATAAAGTTACCTGATTTATAAAATCACATTGTTTGTGGGAGATACTATGCTCTTTTTGCAGATGCAAAACTCTCCAAAACAGATTAAAGTAAAAATGTAATTTATGTAAGATCTGGGTTTTGCTATTCTGTTTTCTTCTTCCTAATGAGAGCCAGGTTTAATTACGAAAGGGACCAGTCAGGAAGAATGCACTTTACCCTGTTGTAGGACTGGCTAATTTTAACACCAAAGCACCTTAAAGAAGGTGAGTAACTGTTTGATTTTCTATAGTTTGGGATCCTAGCATAACAGGGCATCGAGACCTGCCAGGAATATGGACAGCAAGTGCTCACCATCACCTGCACCCCAATATCTGCACAAGTCACAAAGTCAGCAACAAAGCAGTTTAATGAAGCACATGAGACTTTGTTGGGTGACAGTGACAAGGATGACAAACTAGAAATAAGGAAGGGGACCTGAAACAAGACAGTCAGGTATGAGAAACCAGAATGGTGTTTAATACAATCATCCTTTCCAGACCCTGATCCAATGCAAGCAGGTTTAACCTACTAACAATACATAATGGGCAAAAGCAACAACAAACCCACCCAAAAGAGTGTGCCATTGAAGCAGCAACCAGCTCTATTTTCAGCTGTCTCGGTACTGCCACCTGAACACCTTCCTTAGGTCAAACACCATCCCTGAGCACTTTACAAACACTGCTGTGTGAATGTCTCAACAGTAAACAGCTTAAAAAATTACCACTACAAAGTATCAAAACTCTCCACAGATTCTTTGGAGATAACATCTCTATTTTTGCTGAATTCTATTAAGATATTTCTTTCACTTTGTCTCCAGGTTTCAGGAGTTGGTACAGTGGATTAGAAGGGGGATGAAACCAGGATTCCTCCCTCACCTGGCTTTGAAAGCAGGAGGACAGGACTAAAAAACTGCACACATCACAGTACACTATGAGTGATCCCAAAATGCATTCATGGAGGAGAGGGAAGAATGGGCCACAGAGCACCTAATTTTTCAAGCTTTCTATCCATGACAATCACACCAGAAACTCTCCTCACACATGAAATGGCCAACTGGGCAGCTACACGAGCTTTTCTCTGTCATTTCCTACATGGGACATCCACTCATGGGTCAAGTTACCAACATGGCCAGGTAGCTTTAAGCAACACCCCATATTCTTAGAAATAAAAGAACTATTTAATCAAATACTTAGAAGCAGCTGAAAAATGAAAAAAAAAATTGCCTTCCTACCTACAAAGGAAGAAGCACAGTCACAAATGTTCTCCACAGAATAATTAATTCTGTCCTTCACTGAGCTATCCCAAATTCAGGGTATTAGCCCTTAGTCTTGTTTCCCACTGCTCAAGCTTCTCAACTATTTTGTCAGCCCTAGTCTTCAATTCCTCTGGGCTCATCTCCACTTTCTCCATACAGTGAACTGGTTTTTTCCCTCCCTGTCCTCCAATTCTCCATTTAATCTTAACCACCTCACAACTAGAATATTTTATTAAAAGTAGTCACCAGAATTAACAGAGTCCTCACAGACTTTAAACAATTAAAAATTGGTATTTATAATGACAGTAATGAGTCAATCCTGATAAATTATTCTAAGTATTCCAATAAAAGATTAATAGAGTTTCTAAAAATAAACCAAAGTAACAAGGCAAACATAAACAAAACCCTAGAAAAATCACAATTAGAGTTACCTTTTGTTTGTGGTGTGTTAAAAAACGCTTACGATGTTTTTCTTGAAATGCTGAAACCTAAAAATAAATACAGTTATATCAAAATAAATACACTCATATCAAGCTTCACATAATTACATTTATGCATCTCAGCAAAGAAGTGATGGAAAAAAACTACTTCACAGTATGCAAAGTTTTGTGTCTTTTAACAGGCAGTTAATATATCTGATATAAATTGTCTTCAAAAAAAAATCCCAAACTATTCTAAGTTATTATCACTCATAGACAAAGTTTTATAATTTAATCCAACATGACCTGCAGTAGAGCTGGTAGATTTATTTCACTGAAGTTATATTTTAACACTATGTTCAATAAAAAGGCAAAGATATTAGAAAGCCAGTTTAGCTGCAGTGTTTCTTATTCATCAGTGCTAAGCAAACACATAAAATTATTGGCAACAAAAAAGTAATCTGTCTTACTGGCAATTATAACGTGCCTTGTAAAAATACCCTGTTAATTAAAAAATAATTGTTAGACACACAGTCTGGTGATGTGTAAGCAGTTCTCATGTCCAAATGAGGATCATAAACCATGACAAGCTAGAAGTAAAAATGACAAGGTAGACAAGACACGACAAGACCTTGAGGAACAAATTACCATAAGCAGTAAGTTCTAATAAATCTTTCTTCTCTCATGTAAGAAAACTGCCAGAAAATCTGTGGGAATAGAGACAACCACGAAGAAACACTCTGAGAATATAAACCCATATAGGAGTGTCCAGCTTAAACAGTTATTTTTTTTTCCCTGTGGAAGAATCTGGGAGGTTCCCACTGAAAACTCAAGAAAGGATCAGGCGTGTCTTGAACAACTGATGGAAGAAATACCCACTTAGAAAGCAATGGCTCTGAGCTGCCTCCACTCACTCAGAAGTGAGCTCTTGGGTCTAGGAGAAACCTGAATTTGTCAGTTTAGTGCTCAGTACCAGTCAAAAAGTAAATCAGATCTTACCAGTGGTTTAAAGTGGAATAGGGGACATCATCATGCCCCTTTAAAAATGCACGTTCCTATATCCTGAATCTGCTTAACATCTCAGAAAGGACAGAGTAGGTCTGAAAACAGTTCAGATTAATTGGAGGTATGCAAGAACTTCAGTAAAAGAATGACTACATAGAATATAAATCTTCATGGCTGAAAAAAAAGATAGTTGAAGAAGGGATGCATCAGCAGTCTAAAACGAATTATTAGCACAGATGTAGTGCATGAGAACTGATACTTTTCCCTCCAGAATCAGATTCAAGAGTAAAAAATGAAACTAACAGGTTAAAATCTTAAAAATGAAATTATCACCATGCAATGAACAACCTGTGGACCTCTGCTCCATAACACGAGACAGATGCTAAAATTCAGGAAACAACCTGACAATTATGTGGGGAAAAATATCCACCACAAGCTTCTGAACTGCAGAGGATCAACCCTACCTCAAGAAATCCCTGTGCCACAAAATGTTGAAAGCTGGGAGACTCTTCTGAAAATGTATCACTACATCCAGCTCTGCTCTCACTAAGCACCCACCACTGTGACAAGATAAGATAAGATGTTCTTAAGTCTTTTGATGCGGGGACAAGTTCTGAACACACCTCACTGCCTTCACTACACTTCAGTATGCTCCCAACAGGTTATCTCAGGCTACAGAAAACCTATCTCAGCCTTGAGACATTGAGCCTACTTTTTTCCCTCCTTTGGCACATTATGGAAGTTTGTATTCCCATGAAATTGGAGGAGTGATTCTCTGCATTTGTTCAGTTTATGGAATAACTGCTGATCCTGCTGTTAAAAAGTGGATGTGGAAGGACAAAGGAAGGCTTCATCTTCACCTTATGTTACTTCTGCATCTGAGGAGGAGCACAGCTCAGGAAAGGGGCCAAGCTCAGCTTTGCCAAAGTCTGTGAAGCCTGGGGTAGAGCAGATGTGAATCCATGAGCATTACTGGAGAAAACAGGTGATATTCCCTGGGTTACTGTTCTGCTGGATCAGGAAGCTCACCCAAAGGTCAGCCAGTCCCAGCCCAAGGAGATGAGAACAGACAATGAAGGCTGCAGCGGGGCCCAGGGACAATGCACTACTGGGGTGGTTGAAACTGCTGCTGAAATGCACAGGAAGAGGGACAAGGACACAAAGTCCCAAAGCCAAGGTGAAGAGATGCAGAAAATGAGGAGGAAATGGGTGTTTGCATGCATTAATTGAACCCAGACAGCTACTGAAGTTCTTGACTGGAAACTAAGCCTGAAGAAAGGAATCCTATCTGGAATTCACAGAAAGCAGGAGGAAAATGACCTTGGAATCATTTATCTGGGAAAAAAAGTGGTGTGTTCTGATGAATAAAAGAAAAAAAAATTACAAAGAGAGAGAGAGAGAGCACAGTCAGCTCAGGACTGTAGCCAGCTAAGGTTTTCACTGTGTAACTTTTTACTGCTATAATTAATGCACACTATCTGGGCACATTTAAGCTTCTGGCAGATCTAATTTTTCATTGCATGGTACTGAAAGTGATTTTACCCCATTAAAATAAGCAGACTAGTGGTCCTTAGAGAAAGTTTGAAAACATAAGCAGTGACCATAATGAATAATTTATATCTCCTTAATAACTTAGAAACTGTGGAATTAAGGAAGTAAATATGATAATGGACATACATTCATTTCCAAGCACTCACTCCTACACTTTTCCCATTCATATAAAAATCAGCAGGAGCTGCTGATTATTTTATAGAGTTAAAAAGTTTTAAGGCAGATTCACCTGTGATATTTCTTTTGAATATTTCTTGCATAACACATCTACTCGCATGAACAGTGATTGAATATCAGGACTTATCTATGAAGAAATGAAAATATACCAAGGTTAGCATTTTTATTAGCAAGTCATATTAAAGAAAGTCCTTTGTAAAGTGTTCTTTAAATTGACTGATGTACATAAATTTAAAAAAAAAA
>VXBB01019613.1:96687-106905 GCA_013399915.1 Illadopsis cleaveri | reverse complement strand
TGATTACATTTTGTGTGGGGATGAATTATGATCTGCAGGCAGCTGGATGTAATTGTGTCTCTGACCTGGGGCTCCAGTGACTTTTGGATCACTTTGCCAGCTTTCACCTGTACAAACTGTGCCTGGCAGTGCATCCACAGATGGAAGGAAAACATGTTCACAGCATGAGGGTCTCCAAGATTTTAAATAATTTAGAAAATATGTACAGAGATGGAGAAAATGCAGGAATTGTGTACAGCACCAATGTGTTTCCAGGGTTTGAACAGGAGTGGAGCTTGGAGGAGATGTTTGGGTTTGGGGTTTTTTTATGTGTATGATAAAAAAGTTGCAAGTGTTATCTGAATAATGTGGAAGAAAATGTCCATGACCACAGGAACGTTGTTTCCAAGGATTCTGCTATTGAATATCTGGAAAAAAGTGGTGTTTGAAAGCAAGCCATTTATCACCTGGAGATTGCATTTTTCATTTGCAGTTACTGCATGACACAGCTGATGGCTTTTTGAGCAGTTTTATGTGCTTTGAATCCGAGCTCACCTCCTTACTTTCGCAGCCATTGCAGAGCTTGAGAGAAGGTCAGTCTTGGGAAGAGTTATACTTATTATTGGTTCTAAAACCTCATTCATTGTCCTGAATATTTGCACAAAATCCCTGGTGCCTGGTGAGTCAGGGAAGAGAAAAATGCAGGAAATAAGGATCCAAGTTCTCACAATATTAAGAAAATAAATAGGCTAATAATGCCAAGATTAACAGGTGCTTATACACACATGCAAATTTGGAAGGCTTCAGTTAAATACATATTCAATTAAATAAAGATATGGTCTAGGAATTAGCATCCATTCACTGTAGGCATTAGTGCAGCAATGGCACTGACTGCATCATGGAAGGTGTTAACATCCACAGCCAAAAACATGAGATTTGTGTGGGGAATGGCGAGTCTTGATCCTGTCTAAAATAATCCAGAAGACTGAAATATGAGGAAAGTGAGTGTCCTTGAAGCCTGTAGGTTTGAAACTTATTTGAGGTTTGCACTGAAGATTAATAGTTAAAAAAAAAGGCAACACAGCTGCCTGGATGCAAATGTTGCATTGCAGAAGCCACTTTTCCTAGCAGTGTTTTCTAAACTAGCTGTGGTTTCTGCAACATTTTTCACAGCTGCCAACTATAAAACAGCTTCCTTGACTCTAGTCACTCTCTGGAGTAGAAGTGCAAGTATATTTGTCTCTCAAGGAGCATTTCTATTCCTTTCCTCTATAGGTGCATTTTATACCTTTTACATATTTTAAAATTCAGATGCTACAGTAGTGAAAATGTCTATTAACTCTTGGCATCTTTATCCAGCTTAGAGCTTTCTTTATTGTTGTTACCTATGTGAAGTCTTAGAGGGGAAAAAATGAGCTTTTGATGGGAATGTAGTTCTTAACTCTGTCTACCTTTGAAACCCTCACTGTCAGAACAATATGGATGAGTAGGAAGCAGTTAGGAGGAGAACAGAGATTAATGCACTGAAGAATAACGATTTATTAGGTAAGACTGAAAATGAATAAGGGAGAAGGTTATACCTCGTTGGTATTTTGTCTCTGCTGGGGAATTATGGCTGCAAAGAAGGTGGAGAAGTTTGAGGAACCTGTGCAAACACCAGTGTCACCTGGCTGGTGAGAGGTAAGTGAGGAGTGCCCTGGAAGAGGAGGGGGAATTCTGTGTGCCATGGAATTGTGTGTTTGTAAACCCTGTGCTGCCCTCAGGGAGTGTTTGTTTGCCTTTGGCCTTCCCAGATGCAGAATCTGAATGGAGTTTATTTATGCAAATTTAACCATGCATTCTCCCAGTGTCTGGGCTGTCAGCATTGGGCACTAGAAATAATATTCNATTCTGTGCCATGGTGTGTTTGTAAACCCTGTGCTTCCCTCAGGAAGGGTTTGTTTGGCCTTGGCCTTCCCAGATGCAGAATCTGAATGGAGTTTATTTATGCAAATTTAACCATGCATTCTCCCAGTGTCTGGGCTGTCAGCATTGGGCACTAGAAATAATATTCCTTAGGATTTCCTGTTTTTCCTGAATGTATTTTGGCAGCGGTTCATTTTGGTTATACTTGTGAGAATCCTAAATGGAATTATTTAAATGGTATCATCCATGATAAAGTAGAAGTCCCTCTTGATCGAGTTTTTTCTTACAAACTTTTTTTGAGACAACCTCTCATTTTGCAGGAATTTGCTGTTTGCCATGAAATCACTTTAAACCATGACTTTGCCAGTGGCATTTCACTTTTATTTTGGAAGAGAGCAGAAACACCTCAAAATGATTTGTGGTATGCTAGTTTTGAAAGTGCACATTCTCAATTAAGTGTCTAAATAATTAATGTTATAGTCCTTATATTTGAACTGAAATTATGAGCTCACTCCTGATTAATTTTGTGAAAACATTTTAGTATTAGTTTGCCACACCATGTTTCCAATTATGAAAAGACTGTGTTTGGGAGTAAAAGCAGTTAAGAATTCAGAGTCAGGCTTGGTGAAAACTTGGATCATTGATATCTGTAAAAGTCCTCTCTCTGAACAATGCAGTCTGTCTTCTGTCCCATTCCTGTGCCCACTGAGATCATGAAGGTTTTGGATTTCAGTCATTGAACCTCTGCACTCAATCACATCTTGGTTTCTGATGGGATTGATCTGAGCCAGTTCTGTTACTAAAGACAGAATAATTTCATTAAATTCATTTTAAACATGCCGTAGATTGATTCAGAGTCTCACTATGTCTGTAGTGAGCCACCTTAAAATGCATAGCATTATCACAAATAATGCTTTTTTCTTCTGACCTTTCTCCATTTAATTGAAAAAGTAATGTTTAAATAGCAATAACTGTTTCTGAACTTCAAATCTGTGCAAGATCATATTTGATTTGATACCAGAACCAGCCATCAGACAATATGTCATGGGTGATTGCAAGTTGGTTAGGGGTGTGTCAATGTGCATCACTAGCACATGAACAGCTGATTCAACTATGATTCAACTGTGAAAACGTCATGAGTTCATGAAAAATGAGGGCACTTTAATTGCACAAGTGGGTTATGGTGAAATAGTTTGTTGTACATGCTGTGTGTAGCACATGGTTTTTTGATTGCCCAAGGCACAAAAAGCTGAAAGTATTCCAAGCCTTTTTTGATACTCTTGCCTTCTGATTTGATACGATTCCACCAATCCTCCTTGGCAGTGGACCACACCTCATGTATAAACTTGCACTTTTTTCAAATTGGGTTTATTTTTGGCATTCTCAAAAAAGCCCCTTTTGAAATTCTGGCTTTTATTTATGGAGAGGGAATGAGACCAGATTGAAGGTTTTCACTATGACATTTAAGGAACAGAGGAATGGCAAGAGGGATGGAGTAATGTATCATCATGTGGCAGCCTCACACAGCCAGGAATGGGAGATTTTTGTTTTGGGGTTGTTTTTGTTGTTGTTGAAACAGTAATTCTAATAACAAAATAACAAGACAGGGAATAAGCAGGAGGCCACCGACAATTAGCAACCTGTGTTTGTGGTTATGGAAGAGTTTCTTTGCTCCCAGTGGGTTTTTGTTGAGTTTTGAAGGACCTTGTATACCTGATCATTTTGTGGTTCATTTTAAAAGCATAGACAGAAACTTGCTCTTTTGAAAGAGTACCTAAAAATAGCAGTGGAAAATACCTCTAATATTGAAAAGTATTCCCTGTGGTTTGATATATTTTGTTTACCAGTGACTATGGACAGTGCAAAAAGAAAATAGGCTGATGCACAGCAATCTAAAAATGAGAATCTTTCAATTGGTCAGTCACAAGTCAAGCAAATGCTTTTGAATTAGCCAAATGTAATTTTTCTGTGTACTATAAAATGTCTACATCCTTAAATTAAGAGACTGTGACCATATTCTTTGGCTTTTAATACATCACCACTTTTCTGTTCTTATTTAAGGGATGCCATAACATTGATCCATCCAGTTTATTACTTCTGCACCTGTAGTTAATACCTGATGGAATCTGAGGATGTTGATTTGATAAATACACAGTGTGGTACAGCATAATTTTGGCTTTCTGTCAGTGGGTTTTGTGCACTGCAGTGTATAATCCTCACTAGCAGAGGTTGACTTCTCCCATTGTGTCTTGAAGCCCTGGCATAAAGTGAAACACAAATAGCAGGTCAGCATGATCGTGATGGTGTCATAATGAAATGCTGTGTGGTGCTTGAGATGTTTTGGATCCTTTAGAAATAAATAGAAATTCTACAAATTGTGCTTTTTGGATGAAAATGTGTCCAGTGATTCTACCAGAGGAAGAGCATGATTTATTGTGCTCAGGGGCTCTGCTGGTTTACTGCAGTTCCCTGGCTACCTGAGACCTTTTGGTTTTTCTCTAACAGCTGGAAAACAACATTGTATTACAAGTATTGGGTTTGAGGGAAGCTAAAAATGGAGCTGAAGCCAACTGAACAGTATAACGACAATTCAATTTCTTCAGCAGAGCTGTATCAGTTTACATAACCAGAGAGGTTGGATCTCTGTAATTAAAGCAGTTCAAACTGGGCTCTTTGTTCTCTTGGACAATTCTGTCTGGCAAAATGATGGGGAAAGTCCTTTTAGTGTCCTTCCAGACACAAATTTAAATGTTCATTCCCTCACACATGCACACTCAGTTATATGTGGGAACACCTGCACACCTGGAGGCTGGAAGGAGAGCTGGAGGCTGGTAGTTCTCAGTCTGTAATGAAAACCCAAAACTGAGACGTGCATTTTCATGGGGACAGATTTTAGTGTCACTCTTGACAATCAAATTAGGCTTTCCAAGGTTTGTGGCAGTTCTGCATTGGGAATACATCTAAACTGGATTGGCTTGAGTAGGTTTTAGTCTCGAGTGAGTGTGAACAGAGTGATTGTTGCAGATGACTGAAACATGAAGGAAAAAATAGCTTTGAGCTCTAGCAAAACCAGGTAGTTTTTCACAGGTCTAATTATTTTACCCTCTGAGTCCTTTTTCCAACCCCTAGTACAATTGCTCTTCAATCTTTTATTCCTGTGGAGCACTAAAGACAGAGTGACTACTTTGCCAGAATGCTGTTACACCTTCCCCACGTTAAATGACTTTAATTATTTATGTGTCTAGAGACCTCAAGTAGGGTGGGGGTGAGAGAAACTGTGACAAAATGGGAAAAAAAAAAAAAAAAGGTAGAGCAGTTAGCCAAGTGGAAAACAGCAAAATAGTATTTAAGGCTCACAGCTATTAACTGGGATACATTACAATGGTGTTTCATGACCTGTGCTAGAGCAGTTTTCCTTGCTCTCTGAGACCAAAATGTGAGAGCATTTATATTATGCCAGAAAGTACAAAAGGAATGGAGCAAATACCAAGGAATACTTTCATTTTCTTCCCACAATTATCATAAATCCAAACTTCAATGAAACTGGAGGTCCTGTACTTCCTTAGTTAAATTTGTGTATGGACTGTTGCTATTAATAGACCTGGTGGTCTAAAAATAAAAGTCAGCTTTCTAAATTCTGTGAAACCTCCCAAACTGAGTTGTTTCTATACTGATGCCCCAGGGTATTAGTCTTAGCTTTCAGTGCCTTGTTCTCTCAATCTACAGTTTAATTAACTTTTGCACCATTTATAGTATTGGTTTAGATAAAAGAGGCGTTGAAGGAATTATTTGTTTTGGTGCGTAGTGTTCCTTCTTCTAACTAGGCAAATAGTCTCAGCTGCTCCAGAAGTTTGAATTTCTTTGTTTAAGGGATGACAAAGATGGTCATAGAAGTCTTGAAAGAACCTCACTTCTGTTAAGAGTGACAGCAGGAGAACAGATGGAATTAACTGATTTGGATGCACTATAATTGGCATAACCAGAATTCTTATAGATTGGGTTGCCCAATACCTCTTGCACATAGTATATTTTTAATTTTGTATTTATTTTATTTTGTGCTTGTGGTTAGTTTTGGTTTTTTGGTTTTGGTTTTATTTTTTTTTCCTTCACATTCTTCCAAAATTTCCTGAATTTGACCTTTGGGAAGTATATCTTCATGTACTTGGTAGCTTTTGCAAGACTTATTGAACTTGAATGATCTATGCCTTCCTCCACAAGCTTAAAATATGGTTTTAACCAGACAAACCTTAACAGCATCTGCAAAAAAATGTTCCCTGGCAGAATATGTTTTCTGTCCTTTTAAGTCTGAAGTCCCTGTCCTAAGACTTGTGTATGAACTTGTGAAAATGGAAATGGTACACCTATAACAAAGTAAAACAATGTGGTGGATTTACTTCCATGCTCTTTTCAGAATGTTCATCTAGAATATGTCCCTAAGCATCAGTGTGAGTGTTGCAAAAAAACCCTAGTTTTTGATAGGTAACATGGCAAAATTATCAGAAAATTGACCTTCTATAATGGAAAAAAACCCACCTGATATTACATGCCAGGCAGGAAAGGGGGGATCCTATTTGCCACAGAAAATAAAAGGAGAATTTTAACAATTTAATATAGTGTGTGCCTTTTAGTGCAATGTCTGGTATACCCATAATATCAGTGAGCCTCGTGGCCTCTGATGTGTTTTTCCTTGGCACAACCTCTTGGAGCAGGAGATGGGATTCTCCCTGTGCTGGGTGCAAGCAGAAGCAGAGACAACTTGAGAGATTTGCTGTGGTTTACATGTGTTGGGTGGCAATTGTTTCTTCTTTATACCAGACTGCTGCTCCTCTTGGAGGATTATCCCTTTCCATATTTTTGGACGGGTTTAGGAGTTCTCATGAGTGATGGTGAACTGATAATTTGCATGACAAAACAGAAGCACTCAAGAAACTTCCCAAGAATTTGGGGGGGTTATAATAACATACATGAAAATTACTTGTATAGATAGAACTTTTATTTTAGAAATCTCTGTAATAAATTATTGAGGAGACACAATCCAATTGAAGAGTTGGAGGGAGCCAAGCAATACTATATCTGCTTTTAAATGCCTTTAAATGATTTGTAGTGAGCTTTGCCTGCTACTACAGCAGAAGTGAATACATGAAAACCTGATGAAAATTTCAGAGCTCAGTACAAGAAAGTTGTCAGAGCAGGTAAATTGGTGTATGGATTTTGAGAATAGTTTCATGGGATATTATATATATAAGCACATATAAAATGAAGTATCCTGTATTCCCCAGAATTCTGCTGAATCTGAGAGCCTAATCCTTCTTACCCAATTCTGTGGCAGCAGGAAAATGAGAAGTCTGAGTAATCTGTGTCAAAGTGGCCAGTTAATCTTCCTTCTGCAGGCTGGAGGGAATGTTCCAGTATCTAAAAGCATTCACACACTTCATATTCAATCATATCTTCCCTTTGTCTCCACAGCAGGTCATGAGTAATCTTCTTGTGAGCTGGTTTGTAACAGCAATAAGGCCTGCACTTAGTACATCTAGGAGCAATGAATTCATTTATTAAACCAATTTTAGTCCACACCTAGAGACCTGGAAATCTAATTGTGTCTCTCCTTCTGCCTTCATGGGTAGGACGTCCCTGTTCCCAAACATTCGGACTGTGCATAAGTAATTAACCTTTTAATTATTATTTTTTTATTTAAACAGAATATTTTTGAGTATCCTGGCTTACTCACTTCACAAACAATTGAGGAGAACATCCCACATGTGAGATCAACTCCCAGATAGCTACTTAGGGATTAGACAGGGACAGCCTCTCCTTTATCTGCCAGGAATCCCAGGGAGATTCTACTCTGGCAAATCAGATTTTGTTCACATGTGGGCAAGGTATCCTTGGCCCACACCACCTCCAGACTTCTTACTTTTTTTCCTCTGGTGTGCAGGTTTGTATCCCTTGCTGTGTCGTGGGAACACCTCTGCCCTGAGCTGTAGGATGGGTTCTTCCCATGCACTTGGGGTTATTTGGAAGGGTTGGATCTGCACAGGGAAACTGCACCTGGGAATTGTGTTCCCTGGTGGGCTACAGCAAGGAGAGATGTTAAGGTGTGGTGCTACAAAGCAGATTTTATCCTCCTCTTATGTCATCTGACAGATGTGTGGTGAGCAGATTGGATGTGTTTGTTCACAGCTAGGGAAAAGCTCTTGGGTTGCTGTGAGGGAGACTGAACAGTAAGGAAGCTTAAGGTGGGAGCTGAGTGAATCTTACAGATGAGATTAGACAGCTCTGCATCTATGATGGTAAAATTCTTCTTGAGAAAGGAAAACTGGAATGTTCAGAAACAAAGTAATTTCTATAGTGTGCCTGTTTATTAGTTTGTGAAATCTATTGGCTAGCACTAGCAAAACATATCAAAGTTGATCTCATAGTTGATCATGTCTTGGTTGGAAAATCCAATGATCTAAAAGTTGATCCTTTCCATAGAAAAGCACAGTTCAACCTGCAACCCTTTTCCCTCACTATGCACCAAAAAAAGTGCTCAAGTTCTAATTTAATTCAAGGAAAGCTTAAAATTTTGTTGTTGTTAATGGAGTGGTATTCCCTGCTTGAGCACCACATGTTTCCTTATGGCAGGAGACCTTGCTGAGGATGTTGTGTGCAAACAGCTCAGCATCCTGTGGTGTCTCTGTGAGTGTTGGAGTTCATACTGTGTTTGACCTATGGGCTGGCACAGCTGCCCTGCAGGGTTGTGCCATCAAACAGGCTGCTAAACAAGGCTGAGTTCAACCAGAAAGTTCTTCCATCTGCCATCCTGAATTGTTTCGTAATGTACTGTGCTTCTCTTTTTAAGATGTCATGCAGTAATGCTACAGGTAGCTTATTTATAAATATAAGAGATGAAGGAGTGGAAGGAGAGGCTGAGAATCTGAATACATTTGCTAAAACGTGGCTTGGAGTTTCTAGACCTCATTATTTAAGAGAAGTAACTGCCCTTGAGTGATGCATTATTTCAGAAATGTCTTCCAGTTTTCTCTGTAACAGATTAAAATACTGAAGACAATGTCATCTTCAGATATTATTTTCAACAAGTATTAAACACTGAATTGCCTCTACAGAGAGATTGCAGGTTGATAAAGGGATCAGGTTAGCCTTTCTTGTTTTGGGGTTGGTCTGTTTTTGGGGTAAATTTGAGGCAGTTGAGAAACTTCAATGATCTGTTTCCAAGTACAATCCCCTCACATTGGAGGAGCATATTTTGTTCTTTCGACATGCTTTTAATAGCCTAAGGTGTGTTCTTTACAAGGCTGTGCTTCTCATTCAATAAATCATGTGTGGCAAAGGCAAAGCTACATTAGTTATATTCAGCTTGTTATATTTTCAGCTTTTGAGCAGCAGTTTGTAATGTAGGCTTTTCCTGGACTTTATTGCGTCTTCTTGTGCATGATACAGCCCTAATAACATTCTAACTTCAACTTTTTTTGTTTCATTTTTACCTCTTTTTAAAATCTTACATGAGAAAAAGCTTATAGAAATATGTATCCTGTAGTGTCTTCTAAGAAGATGCTGTCTCACAGCTGGAAAGGACATTTAGCTTCCATGACAGACCTTCTCTGTGTCTCTTGCTTTCATTCTGTGTAGGAATTATTACGTTTAGAATAGTGCTGATGATTTTAAATGAATGCTGCAGAGAAGATTTTCAGATTTCCAGTTGATTTTAGGTGTTCTGTTGAATAGGAATATGGAAATATAGTCTTGTTATTTCTAACTGGTTTTCCAGTCCATCAGTTTTCCTGTTCACAATTTTATTAAACACAGTCATTGTTCTACAGTTTTGCACTGGTGTGCATATATTAAAAAAAAAAAATTAATAGTTAAATATGGGGGAGTTTCCCCTTAAAAATACAGATTTTGTGGCTTTTTGGAGGGAGAAGTATTTGAAAGAGAGGAAGAGGATGAGTGAAGGATTTCTGCTCCCTATAACAAGGTGAAGAATTTTGTACTTCAGAGCATGACACTCAACTGCTGTGTGTCTATGAGTTTCTTGAAAATAATGTGGGATTATCTACTATATCTACTATATACTTGAAAAATCAGGCTGTCTGTAACTGGAATATCCAGACATCAAAATATTTTGATTACCTAAGTGTTTCCCTTCCTGTTCTGCTATTAACTTACAGGATTTTGGTTTTCTAAATAAAAATTAACATATCAAAATTGTTACATAAAGATCAGGGTTTGTAAGGCACTTGGATACATGTGCACAAGTATGATATAAAAGCTCAAGTCTTCTATCAATTCTGTATTCAGGATTGAGAAAATGTGCCACTAATGAGACATGGGCTA
>VXBB01019613.1:82257-96650 GCA_013399915.1 Illadopsis cleaveri | reverse complement strand
TGTTCTGTTGAATAGGAATATGGAAATATAGTCTTGTTATTTCTAACTGGTTTTCCAGTCTATCAGTTTTCCTGTTCACAATTTTATTAAACACAGTCATTGTTCTACAATTTTGCACTGCTGTGCTTATATTTAAAAAAAAATGTAATAGTTAAATATGGAGGAGTTTCCCCTTAAAAATACATATTTTGTGGCTTTTTTGGAGGGAGAAGTATTTGAAAGAGAGGAAGAGGATGAGTGAAGGATTTCTGCTCCCTATAACAAGGTGAAGAATTTTGTACTTCAGAGCATGACACTCAACTGCTGTGTGTCTATGAGTTTCTTGAAAATAATGTGGGATTATCTACTATATCTCTTGTGGGATTATCTACTATATCTACTATATACTTGAAAAATCAGGCTGTCTGTAACTGGAATATCCAGACATCAAAATATTTTGATTACCTAAGTGTTTCCCTTCCTGTTCTGCTATTAACTTACAGGATTTTGGTTTTCTAAATAAAAATTAACATATCAAAATTGTTACATAAAGATCAGGGTTTGTAAGGCACTTGGATACATGTGCACAAGTATGATATAAAAGCTCAAGTCTTCTATCAATTCTGTATTCAGGATTGAGAAAATGTGCCACTAATGAGACATGGGCTAGATGCTGAATGGTGGAACTCGGAAGAAATTTTGGACATTATCTTTCCTGATTGTTGAATGGAACAGAAATCCTATGTAAAACAAGATTTTTGGTTGTGTATTTTTTAAATCTTTTCATATTGCCAAGTGAGCTGAATGAAAATTGACACGTTTTTAAGGTGTTGAACAGCTGAAAGCCTGATGTAGTACCAAAAGCTGTACCTAAGACCTTGTGACTTTTATGGGTTTTGTTTTGTTTCCTGAAGATTTCCAGGGATATCATTCACAATAGAGCAACAATTGCTATGGGAGATTGTGCACACACAGATACACAAGATTAATTGCTGATGGTTGGGATATTACTGATACTCACAAGTGGTAAAATTAGGAGTTGCTACAGAATATTCACTTAGGATGATCAGAAAGTATTTTTGTTAAGACACTTTTGTTTTGTTTGTGTTTATTTACTCTGGTTACTGGAAGCATTCCTTTACCAACTTTAAATTAAGCAGGAAAAGTTTGTTTGAGCTTGCTGGTTTGCAGTAATCACAGAGGAAAGACTAAAGATGAAGATAGAGTCAAAATGATGGTCTTTTTTAAATCTGGGGAGGCTTATTCTTCAGTCATAAAATAACAGATTTCTAGTCCTGACAGGTTCTTCCCCTTCAGTCTCTGAGGGGACCCAAATGGCTTTCTCTCCCCAAAAGGCTGCATGTAGGAACACAGGGCAATATCCACTGGGGATTGGTGTTCCAAAACCAACAGACTGGAAAGATCACTTGATCTATTATGGAATAAGTCACAAAAAAATCAGTCTTTTTCTCTTCCTTAGCCATCTCAATTTATCACGTAAGGAGGCATTTTTTTCCAGAGTATCTTGGTATACAAGGTAATCTGCCCCTGACAAGGTGCATTTAGGGATCCTTTAGAGAGGAATCCCTGCTAGGCTGAGAGCTGTGTGCAACAGCAAGCTGATACACTCACTGGTGTGGGGAAAATAACAAAAGCTACCCCAAATCTCTGCTCTGAGTGAGTCAGTGATTGAATAGATAAATCTTATTAACCTTTAAATAGTCCCAAGCTGAAACTTGTGTTCTTATCACTCCTATGTACTCCCTGAAGGCATCTATTAAATTATAGCTGCTGCACATGGTATGTAAGGAGAAATGCTCAGCTGTGGAACATGGGTATCTAGCATGGGATCACTGGAAAAAATGTAGTTCTGTTCACACTGAGAATTATTAATCTGGCTTCCATAAATGTATCCTTAGCACATAAAACCTGTACTGGTAAAAGAGGAAGTTGGCTTTACAGTCAAGTTGTGATGCCGTGACTGCTGTGGGATCACAGGAGGCAGCACCAGTGGCAAGACACACCACTATTAGCAGCTTTTGACTGTGTCCAGGCCATCCTGGAGGTGTTCTTTCCAAGTGAGGACATGAGGCCACCATCCCTTCTGGGCTGGCAGACTTTGGTTGCCTTCTCTGTGCACACTGACCATCTCGAGAACTTGTTCTGTTCTGCAAGATTTTTTATATAATTTTCTACTGGAAGTGTGCATCCACTGTGCTTTCTGTCCAAACCCTAACCACTGAGTAATTTGGTCCTCACATAGTGATAAGTTTTGGTATAATTTCAAGTGGCATTAGCTGCCTGTATTTCAAATGCAATTAAAAGGCTGAAACACTTATTATGCAGATAGCTGCAGTAAATCTTGGCCAAAAGGAGGCAGAAAGATGTTGCAGAAAGGTCAAATTGTGATTAATATCCTGTGAATGCAGCTCTGTGCAGTCTTTCTCCTGAATAATTTCTCTTTTCCCATTTCATCTAAAAGCTAGTGTCCTAGTCATATATTGCCTGCCCAGCACCTGGTTCTTCTGGAAATTTGGACATGTAGCCCTAGGATGGGCATACAGTCTAGAAGTTCACTTCCAGATTCTTGAACTCTTTTGCTTCTGGTGTCACTGGAATTACACATCCAGCTGGAAAGAGAGAGGTGAGTATGGTATGTATGGTAAGGTAACAAAGGGAACCTGTAGTGAAGAGACATGATTAAAGCAGTGTCTGTGCTGGAGTAGGAGCCGCTTCTTGAGAGTTTCTGTATCTTCCTGCTGTTTGTACAGCACCCACTACTATTATATTATAGAACTGCCTTGGCAGATCACAGCCAGAATGGTGGATGAGGAAGTTTGTGATCTTTTTCTCTACAGCTATCAAAAACTATCGTAGTGTCACCTATATTAGGTGTCGTTTGTTTGAAAAATTCAGATTGCTGGCAAAGACTGATCAAGGCCTCAGGTCTTGTAAGGTATTTCTGCAATGGACATCTGGCACTTTCTGTCATGTTCTATAAAGTGATCTTTAGCAGTTGCACCCAGTTCCTTCTGGTTGGGGGCATTTCCCACACAGTGATCCCTCATGCAACTTTGATTCACTCCTCTGGCCCTGTCCCCGGCTGCTGCTCAGTGGCCCCTACTGGAGATTGTGGTGCCAGAGTTGTGGTTGCTTTTTGTGCAAAGTAGACAGAAGCCAGTCTGTTCAGCACTGTCAGCCTCAGCTGCATGCCCTTGCCTTAGCAGACATCCATCTGAGGCACTGGATGGGCTGCACTGCAAGGGCAGAGTTTTAAAATGCCAATGAAAGCCACCCCAGATGCTCCTCTGGTTTGAATAGCATTATTTACAGAGGAATCTGCCACTTCTCTTCATCATGCAGTGTGTGAAAAGGATGTTCATCCTGTGCCTGCTGCTGGCAGACAGTCCAAACAGGCTGAAAGGGCTCCTTGGGTTCACTGGGGTCCTGAGGAGATACAACATCAGAGTCCAGATCCTTTCTCACTGTTCTAACTCTGCTCCTCAGCCATAAAGGACACACAGCTGCTCCCCACAGACCTCCTCCTGTTACTTTGAGCTGTTCTGAATAGACCTTGTTACAAACCTCACCTTGGGAAGCAGCAGGAAGACTCCACACAGTCCACGAGCTCCTCTGCACCACTGAGAGGGGTCATCAGGGCTCTGGTGGCTGATGCACAACCCAGACTTCAGACAGACAGCAGTGTAACCTGTAAATACATTTTCTACCTAGATTTTTGTGGGTTTTTTTCCTGCCTGCCACAAGAATTTTGGAAAATTATATTCTTATATGTTCTTATAACTTTCAAACCATGTTCATTTTGAGGCAGATACCCTGGAGGAACATGCTGATGTAGTTAATGGAAGATTTAACAGACCTGTTAGCTTTATTTGCTGTTTGTAGAGAAAAATATTGTAGCACTGTATATACTGGAAAACAAAACAAAGCAACACTCCAAGCTCATCCCACTCTCTGATTAAGCTGTTTGTATCCTCTGGTAGATTTCTGGACAAGTGTCCTTGTGAACAGCCAATTTTATGCTGGAAATGAGAAGTAGGACACATTTGCTCACATGTTTTGCATGCCTGAACTTGAGGTAGTCATGCTTCATCCCCTTCACAGCCAGTGGAGAGAAATGGATGCTGCCAGACAAGGGCTCCTCTGACCTTTTTAAAATGTTCCTGTGAAGATGAGGTGAGTCATGCCCTGGAAATGCCTATTTCTCTCTGTTGCTTATAGAGAGGGACTGGAATGATTAGGTCAGAAGAAATAAGAGAAATCATAGAATAGAGTCATGGTTTGAATTAGAAGGGACCTTTAAAGATTTCTTAGTCCAAAATCCACAAAACCCCTACCTTGTACAGGTGAATCTCCTAAAGACTTTTCACATCTCTACAGAGAGAGGTCATATAATGTATGATGAAGTACCTTTGGTATGTGTGGAGATCAAAATTAGTTCTTCTCATTAAAATGCAAATCCTGTTGCTTTGTTAAATCAAATACAAAGTCATTATCAAAAATAGTGGAAAATGAGTGTTGCTACACCACACTGTTGTGGCAGAAAGGCAAATGAGCACTTGGCATCAAACAGGCTGAAATAATGGAGGACTGGGGTTCTCCTCTGCAGACACACACTATGTGCACATTTCCTCATTCAAAGCACTCACACCAGGGCTGTGTTACCTTCTTCCCAAGCCCAGAGTGGGTCTCACTGGCTTGGTGGATGCCTTCCCAAATGCCTCCTTTTGTAGATTCTCCTTCCCTCTTCTCTGACTCTGCAGCAGTTCCTCAGCAGTCTTTCTGCAGCCCTTTTGCAGAGCTCAAAGAGATTTTCATTTTGGTTTGTTCATGAAGAAAGCAAATTCAAGGACAGATTTTTTTTTCAAGTGGACTAAACCTCAGATGAGTCATGAGTTTTTCTGCAAAATGAAATGTTCGATGAAGTGAAGGCACTTCCTTTGGAGTACTCTTAGTTCAGCAAATCAGTGAAAACATTTGAATTTGAAGATACAAATAGATTTCTGTTGTGCGTTTGAAGAACCCTTATCCATTTCTGTGCAACATATCTGCTGCTGGTTTTTTGGTGAGAAAATTCTGCTGGGGGAAAAAAATCAAATAAACCTGCTCATATTTCAGTCAATCTCTTACTGTTGTAAAAAGAAACCAGGATTTTCCTCCCTTTTTATGAGGGAGTCTTGTTAAGTAATGAAAATAGTTCACTTGCTCTACTTTGCATTTTCTAATTCATGTCAAATGAAGCTTCCTGTAACAGTGCTGCAGTACAGACCACTGCCCCAGTGATCCCATAACATGTGGGGGTGGATGCAGCCTCAAGTCCCAGTGAAGAGGAGACAGGGAGCTTAAGGAGGATGAATAAAGGTTGTGACCAGATCTGACCAGTAATGGACATGAGAGGGGCTTTTGGGTGTCCTGTGCAAGCTGCTTCATTCTTGTGTATCCTGGTGTCAATTGCAATCATGTCATAACACAATATGTACCAGTTTAACTTCTCCTAAGCTATGTTGATATTGTAAAGAAACACTAGTGGTTAGAAAGAAGAATCAGGAATCTTGCTGGCATTGTACTTGCTTTCAATTTCTACAAGAATTCAATGCCAAGAAGTTTTTTCCTGCTCCCAAAATGCCATGTCTATTTTAATGAGGGGAAAGGGTGCTACAGATTTTCAGAGGTAAAGAATTGATAAATTATCTTCAACTTGTCTTAGTTAAATTTCATAATGGTGAGTCTTGGTTAAAACCATAATTTATGCATTAAGTAAAACGTGTAAGGTCAATATTAGAACTTGTTTTACAACTGTGTATAAATCCATTCTATTTTAGACTTCAGTTTACTGCTTCCCTTGCCATTTCATCACAGAAAGTATAAAGACACAGGGATTAACTTAAACATATTAAGGTAAAGTTCAGTGCTGAAAGAATTGCTGCCTTTACACACACTGTGACTAAGCAATAAGACTGAGATGACTCAAACCCTAAGTCATATTTTCATGGCTGATTTAACATTGCTCAGATGCTATTTGCTCTACAATAGCAGAAATATTTTTCCTTCATTCATTCTTTGATTCAGATCTGTTTGGTTTCGTTGATTTGGCAAACTGATGCATTGAATTTTCTTTCCATTCTTGTCCTGGGAAAGGTCTTCTTTTCTGGCTAAATACTCAGCCAGGAAGGTAAACCATATTTACCCAATGATGAGCAAAACAAAAGAGAAAAGGTTGCCACCCTATCCTGTCATTCTTCCCACTTCTTGTCTCCTGTTTGTAAAAAAATTATCTTAAATATGACAGATTGCCCTGAATCTTCTCTTAATACAGAAAAGATTCTTAGATATTTGTCTATTCCAAAGCATCTCTGAAGGAGTTAAATTCTTTCATTGTTTTGTAGGATCTCTAGAGAGCATGGGCTTATGTTCACAAAAGAACTGCCTGGTGTTCTCTCACCCTCTGGTGTATTCTGCATTTGATCCCCTGCCTGAATGGCTGCTGTGTTTTTCCCAGTTTGAAAAATAAGCCAGGCTTGTTGGGGTGGCAGCCAGCAGTGTCTCTGTAGTGAGCTTTCTCTGGGCAGTGCTGCTCCCTGCTTCTGAGGGTTGTAACCTGACTGCACAGTTGCATGAGACTAAATTTCTACAGCAAAGAAACAGAAAATGTAATCTTTTGTGTGTGTGTGTGTCATTTAGTGCTTTTTATCAGGGCTGAAAAACAAGCAGAGGGAGACCTGTAGAAGGAGCAATGCTTAATGAATGCTCAGGCTGTCAGCACTGAGCTTAGTCCTAGCTCTCTTTTTTTGTACAATCAGGCAAATTAATTTACTGCTTTCTTACACAGTGAGGTCTGCTCCATAGACTTAATGAGCTTTAACATTATTGCTTTAGTCTTTAAACACTCATGATTTTGGTTTTGAAATATTATTACAGTAATTGTAGAAATTAGCTGTAGCTTGCAGGCATTGACTGTGGTTGGAGAGATCTGCAGTCCTGGAGGAAGGTATATGACAGCTCTGCCAAGACATTTCCAGACAGCTGAAATTGTGCCTGACCTAAAAAATGAACTGCTTCTGAATCCATTGGGTTTGTTTGATTAACAAATCTGAGTTTTTCTAGTTACTCTGAAGTCAAACACACTCATACTACACTAGTTAGAAAGAAGTAGACATAAGGAATCATATTTTCAGCTTCTCTCTCAGCCTGTATTCACTGCAATTGACACCAATTTGTGCTTTGAATGACTCTTCAAACACTGTTGCTGTCACTCAGACATGACCCTGTCTTTAATGCAATGCATGACTTCCCAATTCATAAGTCTTCCAGCTCTTACCTCTAAAGGTCTTTGAAGATTGCTCTTAATCAAAGAATCTGCTTACTATTTACACTGTAATACTGACCAGAGCTCTCACTTTATCTAATCCATGTGCATAACCAAGACCACATTCAACAAGTGTGGTTTGGTTTCCCTTCCTCGCCACTTGACTTTGGCGTCCTCGCTGGCTCTTTCTCACCTTACAAATTTGTTGATTTTGTGCAACGAGCATTTCCTGGTCCTTCAGTACCTGCTGACATCTGGTTTGCTCACCTGGGCGTGTGCCCTCCGCAAACACATTGCTGGGAAGTGAAGCTGGTTTTTCTTGCTCCTGTTCATGGCATTCTGCAAGCAGCTTGCTGAAGTGAGAGCAGGAGGAGAAACCAGGCTGGCTGCTACAGTTTCAGCATGGTAAGCTTTACTTTTGTGCATTTTTATGTATTCCTGCTATTTTATTAGAATTAATGTGGGCAGCCCTTCCCCTCCTTCCTCCATCATTGGCTTCTATATGGCTGTGGGCCTCAGAAAAGAGAAAAATAGCTGTGAATGTGGACTATGCTTTGTTGGTTACCTGCTCATGGCATCTTAGCTTTGAATTTTACTTCAGACCCCCATGTGAATGAACCCAGTGTACAGAGAATTTGTGTGTTTTAGGCAGCTCATACATGATATGTGTCTTTTTTCATTTGAGTATTGAAGCTGTGTGCACTGGGTTTAGATTCACCATGCTGTGATCTACAGTGGAACAGGTGGAACCTGTGGCTTTCTGAAGCACAGGGAAGAGTCAGTAATGCCATTAATGCTATTCCTGTGGAGTTTCCAGCTAGGCTGTCACCCCTCATGCAGCTTTGGTTCAAGCAGTGATTGATGCCTTTTCAGGAGATGATCTATCTCAGCTTCTTAAGTAGTAAAAGTCAATTGCAGCCACCACACCATGCTTCATTCTGCCACTCTTGTTAGGAATTTCCTTACCAGTATGAAAATACAGTTTAGGCCTATCCTATATACACCCATGCTAGCAAATATATGTGGTGCAAACAACATTTCTCTGCTGGCAAGGAATTTCCTGCCAGCAGTAGGTGGAGGCTCTATCACTCAAGCAATGTGAGGCAATGCTGTGGTTCCTGTACCACTGCAGTCAGTGCTCGTGGAAAATGTTACCTTTGTTGCTGAGTCACTAAATTGTTCCATGTCCTGGCTTCCAGCTAAGTAAACATAATGGTTCAGCTGTGGGAGCAATTTCTTGCTGCAGGCAATTTGATGACAGAGCCATTGAAGAAAAGAGGATAATTCCTCTCCCTTTATCTTGCTTCCATTTAGCTTTGTCTCTAGAGAGAAGGATACTTCTCCTCCTTTCCTGGGAAGGTTGAGGGCAGATGAAACAAAAGTGTTTTGGAGTGCAGATGAGTGTTGTCTTGCTGGGCTGGGGAGATGCTCCTGGCAGGAAAATTCATGGTGACTGTGCCTGTGGTGACTGCAAACGTCACTGACTGCAATGGAGTCACCATAATTCCTGTGCTCTGAACTGATATCTCTCAGGCAGGTTCAGTTTTGGAGGTGCTGTAATTGTCACAAGCATCTGTGTGACTAGACCTAGAAAAAATAAGTGATGTATTCTTCCACGCTGTAATGCTTTTTCTTTGGCTGCTTTTTTGTTTGGTTATTTATTTTTTAGGCAATCCTTAATTCTTTTGTCTTGGAGGATGAGCAAATGCTGTCTGGATAGACATGGTACCTGTGTGCAGTGAAAGCAGTTATATGCAGGATAAACTGTACCTTTTAATTAATTTTTGCCTAATATTGCTGTCTTATGCTAATAAGTGCATGTTATTTCTGATGTATATTCCCACAACAATAGCTTCAGAGAGTAAAACTCCATTCTGGAGATACATTTCTATGGGGGCAAGAGAAGTGGCAAAAGCATGGGGAATAGTCTCACTGAGCATTTTTTCTACCCTTCCCATGAGACAAGGGAAAACAACCCCCTACTTGAGAAGCTCATTTACATACAGCCTTGGGATAATGTCACAGTGGAGCAGGAATGAATGAATGGTCTCCTTCCTCTGCAAGTCTGATATCAGATCATTGCTTTACTCTGGCTTAAGAAATTAACGTTCTGCCTACATATTGGATGTAGATTAGAACAAAGCCCATCCTTTTAGGAGAGGTTTGCATTTTTCCCAGTGTCCTAATTCACATTTTAGTGCTCCTCAAATTCTCTGTTGTTTGAAATCTTCACTCACTTTAGGATGAAAACAGCTACATTTCCGAATCAGCCCCAAGGCTACTTAATAAAACATCACAAGTCTGTTAAAAGAAGCATTGTCACCTTTTAAAGGCTGGCTGGTTTTGTTTTTAAACCCTAGGTTGATTAATGATTCAGCTTTAGTCAGCTAATTTATTCTGGACCATTTAGAGAGAGAGCAAAAGTAGCGCAGGAAAGGAGAAGAGCAAATTTTCCTATTAAGTCTTAATTTGAAATACAGGCCTGGTCTCTAATGATGTATTGTCCAAAGCAGGGAAGTCTTAAGTGGTAGATTATTAAAATCAGATTCTTTACTCATTAGTCTCCTTTCCTACGGAGCAAATGTTCCTGCAGATTGTGATGTCGTTGTTCTCCTGTTTAACAACTATGTGTGCCACAGAAGTGCCCAGCACTTACCACAAAGGGCAGGGGGCCAGCCCAGGTAGTCTCCTTCTGTGAGGTGGGGCATGTTTTGGCACATCTTGTATCAGGACAAGGTAGAACTAGTGGCAGTCTTTAGAGTTTCAACACAGAATCTGTCTAACTAGGCAGGAGTGATGTAGGATGCAGGACCAAGGATTCTTTACTAGATCTGCTTCCTGAGGGGTAAAGATATCCACAGTGTCTTCAGTGCTAAAAGTTAGCCTGGCAAGAGTAACATTGTCTAAGAATTATGAAAGAATTGGGAATACTTGTTTTATGCAAAGTTAACTGCTGCCACTATTTCATCTAGCCTGGGGTACAGAATGTCACCACGGCAGAGATCATAAGTGCAACATGTTCAGAAGGAGGCCTGTCTGAGCAAAGAGGAGCTTCTCTTGAGGTGTTTGCTGAAGCTTCATCAGAGAGGGAGTATCTGGTTAGGAAATCACAATTTTGAGTGGCAGTTTCATAGTGCAGAAGAAAATCTGGAAGGTGAGATGAGTCTGAATCTTACTGTCAGTTATCTGGTAGGTGCACATATGTTGGACAGGTGGCAGACAGGAAAACTGGGCTGTGTCACCATCAGGTCTGGTACTGCATCCTGGACACAAAACCTGCACTGCTGATGTGCTCAGGGTGCTGGAGCTGTTCCCCCACCAAAGCAATAAGATAATTGGAGGATGCTGCTTTTAAGACTCTCACTGGTGAGGTTTACATCTTGCTAATACAGAGTAGGAGATCGTTAAACAGGCTACAATCTTGGTTCTTTAAGAGAGTGCTGTTGCTAATTTACAATGTATTTTAGTCCACATAGAGCTGGTTGAACACATAAGCAGGTAAAATTGTATTTCTTGACAGCTGCCAAACGCCTCTGTTAGGTGATAAGGACAGTTAAAATCCACAAGGTTTTTGTCATAGGTGTGGCTGAAGGATAAATTCTGGGGCATGTTCAGTAAAAAATAGAAAGAAAGCCACACAAAACATTGTGAACAGAATTCAACTTTAGTTGATTATAGTCATTCTAGGAGAAGAGAATCTACTACAAACATATTTCTGTTAACGTGGGTAACATGAATGCAATTTATATCTGTCCATCTGGTAAACTTCATAATGCTCTGCATTATTCTCTATGTTGCAAACTCTGACAGAGTTTCTGTTGTCTTTACAAACAAAACTATAATGATTTCTAGTCAAGATTTGCAGAGTTCACCATAATTAGTTGTCAGCATGAGGTATCAGAATTCTGTTGAATAGACCACTGTGTTTTAGGTTTTCTTCCCTGTAATAAACTAAATGGAATGATCTTTCAGCTGATTTACATCTGGCACAGGAGCGTGTAGCACTCTCTGAAATTTTGTCTGACTTATCTGACAGTTTGTAGTCTCATCACTCTTACCAGTGCTTAGTTCTGCTCTGGGCTCTGTGTATTTGACCCTCCAGGTGGCCAATGAAATAACTGGATTCCAATTTAGAAATATTGTGCCTCCCTACATTGAGAGAAAAATCTCCCAGGACATTTCAGGATCAGCAGCACACTTAGTCAAAGGGAATATTTGAGGCTTTGTAGGGTCTGGTAGGAGTACTAATCTCTTTAGAGTTAAAAGAAAAGCTGAGAAGAAATTACCAGATGTCAAATTAACCTTATCAAGCAGTTTTTATCTTCCCTGAATTACCAGTGCCAGAATATCTCACAAGGTAGAGGGTTCTTGGCAGCCTGCTTGCCATTCCACCGCACTGTGGTTCTGCAAGAACCCCTGGTTACCCAAAATGGTGCTGTCAGAGATCATTTTTAACGCTTTTGTTGTCCTGAATTTCTAATTGTTTCACTCAATCTTTCCCCTGTACCTCTTGGCTTTCCATTTCCAATAAAATCTGGTGCTTTTTTTCCCCAGTTAAAAATAATAAATGCCCGTGAGAATAATGCTTTATGTCACCCATGCTACCCCTGCAAGGAAAATCAGCAAACAGAATTTCAGAGCACCTTGACCAGACAAGCAATGACTCTGTGAGATTTGTGCTGATGCCCCATGCTCCCCAGTCTGCTGATGTTAGGATCTGGTTGGGTTCAAAGTGCTGCTTTCACCAGGCATTTTTCTAGGCAGTTCAAGGAAGGGCCTGACCTTCTTGATAATAACAAGGAACAGTTCACATGTTGGATTTCTTCCTTTTGCTTTCAAGTAACTTGGTCTTATGGTATGAATAGAAACAAACTTTTCAAGAATTGAAGAACAAACTTGATGGTCCAGCTTTGGTTTTTTTGGTTTTTTTGGGAGGGGGGTGGGGTGGGGGGTGTTTTTCCTATTAGAACAAATGCAGAGAATAAAAGTATATTTTTCCATGTGTGTTTTTATTACTTAGCTGTTGTACATCTAAGGCAGCAATCTAACCAAAAGTAGTTGCCTATGGTTTGCTTGTTTCCCAGTTTTCAGTGATAAGAAGCTCATAACTCCTGACATTTATTTCTGCCTTGCATTGACTTGTTGTGTGCTTCTGTTTGTGTATCACCTTTCTGTCCCATTTTCTTACCTGATAAAAGTGACACGGAGAGTTGGATCTGCTTGCAGAAACAATGAAATTTTTTTGCTCTTAGGAATAAATACCAAACTTTTCTGCCAGTTGTGTATAATTAGCCCCTGAGATAATCTGGTAAGTCTACAGGCCATTCTGCAGTGGCTTCCAAACCATTACTAGATTCAGCTTTTTTCAAATCAGACTCTGATGCTAATTTCAAAATCACCCACACATGTTTGTTTTGACTTTCAGGTAGTTCAATATAAATATATCCAGTGATTTTCTGGCTCCAAACTACAATTATTCAGGAAGTTTATTCTGCAGCTGCAGTGGATGCAATCTGAAGGCTTGCAGTGAGCACTGGCCAGGACCCAAGGGCATTCAATAATCAGGAAAATGACTGCCATTCCCAAGGAAGAGACAAAGGAGAAACCTTTATTTCTTGTGTAGCTGGAAGGAAAAGCAATACAATCTTGCCACCCAGTTAATTTAAAGAAGCATTTTTCAAAATACCTCTGGACTGTGTGGATCTTGCATCTCTGACACAAACGTGCCTTTGGATTTGTGCAAATAAATCATTGGAATATTGATTGGGCAAAGTGGTCATTGATAGAGTGGCTGTTGCAGGATCATGACGAAGCACTTGGAGATCATCAATTTGTCATTTTTGTTGGAACACGAAAGGGAAACAATATTGGGAGTATTGAAGAGAGATGAGTACTTGAAAAAAGTTGAAGATAAAAGAATAAGGTAACCCTTTTTATTATTACTTTTAAATGTATGGTTGGTAGATATTTCTGTGGTACCCAGTGAAGGTTTTCTATATGCCTCACACAAGGATGAGTGCTGTAAGAATGCACAGTTAATTGTAAGTTCAAATGTGTTAAAAAGAAAATTGCTTGCTAGTATGGTCCTCAGTAAACAAAAAATCATGTCCATCGCTTCAAGACAAAAGTATAAGAAAGATAACAAGTGCAAAAATATGCAGCATCATTTTTTAAGTTTCAGATTCTGTAGATTTAGTCCGGTTTGGCTGAATTTCTCCCTGTAAATGGAAAGTTTTAACAAGGCACTTGAACTCTCTTCCTCTGTGAGGAGGTGCACGCAGAGACTGCCTTCAGAGCTGACTGAGGGAGAGAAGTTTGGAAGGTGTCAGAGGGACAGAAAGTCTGCATCTGCCTCTGTTCAGGATTTCCTACAGCACGGGACAAATGCATGATGGTGTTCTTCTTCTTTCTGTTGTGGTGCTTACAGAACAGGGAGGAGTCATTTTTCAAGTGACTTAGATTTGTGAATAAATAAAATTTAAAATCTCAGGTATTTATCTCAAAAGTCGCTGTTGGGATTAGTAGAGTCTCAGGGTATTAATGGAGTCCATATGTTCTTTTTCTACTCAGAAAACTAGAAACCAAAGTTCAGAAAAAATGTGAGGAGGCAGGCTGAGTCAGCAGTTTTAGAAGGCTCAGTTTGAGTTAGTTCAGCTGAGTATCAGTTCTGGAAAGGTCCCTATGCTTTTCAAGGATGCTTTTGCTGCTTCATTTCACTTCCCCCCTCTACCCTTTTAAAGTTTCATACAGTGCTGGCTCTGAGAAAGAGGCTTAGTGTGGATGGATGCAGAACTTGGTGTCGACAAGGCTGCTGAATATAATGAATGGCAGAGGGAAATTTTCCAGCCTTTGCTGGTTTCTGTCCATGAATCCCAATGCCAGGCTGCATTGTTCTTCCCTTTGATTTTCTAAAAAACATTTTAGACATTGCAAAGATGTATGTCCAGCACCTGCTGAAGCTTCTACTGTGTAAAACAATTATTTGGAAATCTATATAGAGTTAGCCACAGGTTTTGAAAGCTTTTCTCCTTCAACCAGTCTAAGTGCAGTGCCCCTCTTGGCGGGCAGCCCATTTACTTGGGGGAACACA